>JALAJA010000884.1:0-15333 GCA_023376005.1 Doryteuthis pealeii
AGAGCAAAACACATGGACATGTTCACACAAAAAATGCAACAAATTACATTGAAAATAAACTCACATTAAGAGAAAGAAAATTATAACCAAACATAAATGCCAGTGGATAGTTTCTCTGTAACAGTGTAAAAACATTAATTGGACTTAACTTACATTTTGGTCATTCTGTCCTAAATATAGTGAGCATGTGGCCAGAAAAAAAAAGTTAATATTATAGTTGTTGTGTATAATATGCACAGCTAACTCTTGGGCAGAAAAATATAGAAAGCAGATCATCTTATACACAGATAATTATGCTATCTTGATTCTCAAACTGTTTTGAATTTTGAACAAGCATTTATTGAGTGACACTTGATATACAGAGAGATTTGACTATTTTACCTTCTGGATAAAAGATAAAAGAATGAAAAAAGAATTGAAAAAAAAAGAACACTAGAAAGAGAAAGTGATGTGAAATCCATTTTGTCTTTTACAGAATGAACATAATAAACATTCCTCACACTAACTGTTGACAATGACATAAAACATAAGATGCAAAATAATTTAATGTACACAGATGCACATGATGTGTGTCTTTTTGTAATGCTTCTCCTGATTTCCTATCGAATATACTATATGAATTGTGTAGGCCATTCTTGTTCACTCGGCTGATAAACTATGGCAGAAATGGCAACTTTATGCATTCCAGTCTTGGCGTTGGAAGTTAGAGAAAACAGAAAGAAGAGAGAGAGAGAGAGAGAGAGATGAGAGAGAGAGAGAGAGAGAGAGAGAGAAATAATATGAGAAGTGGTACGAGTTGGAAGAGTGGTTGGTTAGCGCATGAAGGAATCCCCAACCAATTCTGTCCACAGTTCCAGAAAAAAATATTCTCACATTAACATTACTGGAATGTAAAGCTATCAACATGTGAGAGGAAAAGAGAGGGAGGGATGGAAGGATGGGAGGAGGAGGAGGGAGAGAGAGAGATAAGAGAGAGAAGAATTCATCATAATGTCCATATTTATGCCTTGGTATTATGGCAAAGGGAATATTAGCATAACAGAGGCGTAACTGACCAAGAGCAGATGACCTCATCAGCTAAAGAAAGGAATGCTCAACATCTTACACTTATTTCACTTAGGCTTATATTTTTTCTCACGATCCTTTTTCATGTTTCAACAAAATCCTGGCTTTTAATGTTTTTTTTTGTTTTGTTTGGACACTTTTGTTCCTTTACAGATTTGATCAAATTGTTAAAAGGAGAGTACAAAAATAATCACTTTTTTTTTCATTCTGTAGTTTCATTTATACAAAACCTGAGAATTAACATAAATTAACAAATATAAAAAGAAATAATTCTAATACAAAAGATGTCATTGTTATGAGATAATAAATTATAAGAAATGTTTAAACTACAATTCAAGTAAAATAAATCTCATTTTTTTCTTTAAACAAATAAAAGACATTAACTTTCCTTTGAGTAACTTACTGTTGCATGTACTTTGAGACGAGATTATCACTGACCACAAATAAAACCATTGCTTTGAGAAATGCCATAAATGAAATATTTTGGCATAATACCTTGAATGACCTGACAGGTTATAGCGCGTAAGGGGGAAACATCATCTAAACATACTGACAAGGGAGTAAAAAAAGCAGTTCTTGTGTTTTTTACTCTTCTTTTTCTATCATCTGTACATTCATTTACATACATACAAATTATCTACATATTATAAAAAAGACACACTTAGCGTAACAGTTCATCATATGGAATGGGATCAGTGACTTGAGTTCAAATTCTAGATGAAGCTGTTGCAGTTTACTTTGGGAAAGGTTGAATCCCATTGTTCTCTCCCTGGCTATGGATAATAGTAAGGAAGACTGGGTTCTTTAACCTTGGTTAGGCAACAGTCAAGAGAAGGGAAAACTCTGAATTCAAAACCAGCTTTACCCTGCTTAAAAAATTGACCTTGTTCGCATCCTGCCAACACACACACATACGTATAATATACATTATATATATATATGTGAATGTAGATGAAAAAATCAAAAAAATCAAATAAAATCATATATATGAGTTGTTATGTGTGTAACACTTTTCACAAAGGGCACATCTGATACCAAGGCAGAGGCCATGGATCAATGCTTTAATACTGGCAGAGTGTACAGAAACTCTGATCCAAGGTAGAAAATACTGAGCCATACGTAAATTATTATATTTTTAATGGGTATTTATGCGTATGTGTGTGTGTGTGTTGGAAGCACCCAGTTAAGAATACATAGAGAATCAAAAGTAGATAAGACTTACCTGATAAAATCCCTAAATGTAAGCTAGTTCTCAACATTGATGTTATCTATTTCAGAATTATGATAGTTAGCCAATTCCGTATCCTATTTTTCTCTTCTTGTACAATGTTATAGATTGACTGTTAACTATTAAATCACTAGTCTTTTCCTTTCCCCACCCATATTCACTGTTATGCTGTTTTCAGATTACTGTCCCAACCATTATACATATTACCTGCAAGTATTACATTTGTTAATAATAAAAAACATGTGTGTTCAGTTTGATTTGATTCAGACATTGTGAACTATCATTGGTTTGTCACTTAAGTATGTATTTACCCAACCCCTCCACACACATTCAGAGTGACACAAAACAATTGTTGAGCATTGGCTTGAATTCAGAGTTTCCTTTCTTCCTATACCAGTTGCATACTAAGGTTAAAAGAATTCAGTCTGCCTACTATTTACCCATAATTCTAAAGGAAGATAGCGGTATTAGCAGGAACCAAAATGCCAAACAACCTTGTCCAGATTTGAACTTACATCATTAAATCCATTTCCTATCATCATAACAGTTACACCATTAGTACCTCTATAAGTAAAGATTTATGAAAAAAAAAAATGTATTGTTAAAAAGTGATTGTATGTGTATGTGCAAATAGTGAGGATTTCTATTATCTAAAAAATGTGTTCATTGTATTGTATATGGCTAAGCCTTATAATTAATTAAGAGTGTGTATATATGTTACAGTAATTATAAGAATGTGCATCTTCAGTAATTTACAGGAAAGTAAAAATATGAAAAAAAACAAACTTGAACCTTATTTTTTTTTTTAGATAGTCTCACTCAAAAACAAACAAAAAATTGTAAAAACTATTGTTCTTTCTTTAAAACTCTAGAATTTTTATAGGTTACAGTTTCTTTAGTTTTTTTTTTGTATTTACATCATTAATATAAAACCTGTTGCTTTTAGTTCTGCTATTTGTGTATGCTGGAAATATAATGTTTTGTGATGGATCTGATTATAAGCATCTCGGCCTAAAAATCAGAGATTCACAGCTTTCAGGCTAGAATCATCTTCAGGATATATATATATATATATATATATAATATATATATATATAATATATAATCATGAAAGTAAAAAAAATAATAAAAGTAATACAAATAAGATAAAGAAATACTATTAAAAATCAATAATAACTGACAAGAAATTTTAAATATTATCATTATTCTAAGATGTTTCAGCATTTATATCATCATCAGTAACAGCAAAGGTGGTAGTACACATATCGAAATATTAATCTTTACCATATTTATGGTTTGGTTATTTGTTTAATGACATAAAACTCTGTATGGGTTATCTAATCGGGATCTAATTCATTTGTAAATGCTTAATTTGAATCACAACTATATTTTCAATGTTCCATTGTATTTTTTTTTAATTGCACTTATTTTTGTTTATAATCATACTCTTACCTATTCTTGTTTGTATTTGATAAATTTGTTGACTTTTTTTGATTGTTGTTTCTTCTAGAACTTTTAGATTCAGAAAAAAGGGTTATATGCTTTAAATATCACAGCCCTGTCAGTTGGGCCTTAGAATATATTGAATACATCCCCTCCAGAGAGGTATACCCACCCCTGCAAAAAGGCAATAATAGAGCTGACTCACCGTTATAGACATTCCCAACCCTTCATCAGCTGATTTCTGTAGGTGTACCTTCCGTACATCTCCAAGACCATGGCGCTTTTTCAATGACAAGAAATCCTGAAATGTAATAAAAATGAATAAATACAGAAAATATGGCACACAGGTAAATATATAGATATAAAGCAATATATTGAATTATTTTTACATGTCCATTCAATTTCATACCTTAATTTTATTTACTGTTTTAGTGGAAGAAATACTCCTACTAAATCAACTTGTTTATAGAGAAACATAATAATTGAACCTAGACATTCATTTCCTTATTATGGAAGAGAGAGAGAGAGAGAGAGAGAGAGAGAGAGAGAGAGAGAGGTGAAATAGCTCGTGTCAGCAGAATTTCTGTTTTTTTAAATTTCTTATAGAAGTCTTTTATGACATAGATTATAAATCATATATAGTATAATAAAAATAGATAAAAAAACTACAAGCTTAACTTGATATGTTGGTTGACAAAGGAAGGAAAAGTGTGTTATGTACATAAAATGGTTTCTTAGCTATTTATTTGCTAAGCTTAGCTTAATCTGGTACTAGACCAAATCTAGTGTGAAACATTGAAAGGGATTAATCTCACTATAGTGATGAGTTGATAACAGCTGTTCCATGACCAAGATTACTCTACAATTATTTATTCTTTACTCTTCCAGATAACTTTAAAACTGTTTATATAAAGAGGGAGAAATAGATCAAAGAAACCATGAGAACAATCAATAGCCCAGATAACTTTAAAAACTGTTTTATAACAAAGAATGGAGAAATAGATAAAAGAAACCATGAGACAATCTAAATAGCCAGATAACTTTAAAACTGTTTATAACAAAGAATGGAGAAATAGATAAAAGAAACCATGAGACAATCCATCAGCCTAGAGAGAATTCTGAAAACTTCTTAACTTAATCAAGAAGAGAATTTTTTATTCTGTTTTTCTTTTACTTTTTATTAAAAAAAAAATCATTGAATTTTGTTTTGGAAGGGTTAGATAAATTTGGGGTAATTTGCTTCTTGGTCAGGTTGAGAAACTTTTTCAGCACTCCAAGAAGAGTCCTTTATCATTCACAAGAGTTGTTTAGACAACTGAACTCATTCTTTGTATTGTTTATGTCTTTATAATGTTTCAGTCAACCATTCTACTGACATCATCAGGTTATAACTTGGATAATTGAACTTATTCTTTGTGATGCTTACTATTAGTCTAACATTTGACCAATTCATTCTACGGCCTTCTTCAAGTGTACATTTTGTGAACAAAGTGACAAATCTTTATTCAATTTTTTAAAATGGGAGATATGAAACATGAATCATAGATGTACAACTATACAACTACAGTGTGCATGCTGCATGTTTCTGAAAAATTAACAGCACATGTTCCAGGGGCCTTACTCACAGGCAATACCTGCATCTTCACCTAAAAGAGTAAGGGGATGGATTGATTGCTCAGTGTTTGAGGCACCCCTATATGGAAATGCTAACAGAATTGAACAATTTTTATACCTGTCCTCCCCCCTCCTCCATCGAAGGGTTGATTCCTGCTGAGGTGCCCACAAAACTGACCAACACTGTGAGGGGTTGGTTAAATACTGTGAGCTTGCATAATGTAAGAGGTGTAGCTGAATAGACCCAAAATCTTTGTGACTTATAAATATTAGATTATCAGAAGGAAATTTACACAATCAGCACCTTTGAACAGTTCATGGAACGCAGGTTTTTGCTCACATCAGAAACCATCATTTTAAAGCAAACAACATGAAAAATCTGTTTGAAAATGTCAACATGGAGGATATTCCTCTCTTTTTTTGAGAGAAATAAATTATATCATAGAATATAGATATGAAACATCAATACCAAAACATAATCCCCAATAATGCTAACACATTTTTAAAGCAATTGCTAAAAAGTATAAATATAAATACAGATATGTATAACTTCCTAACCGTTAGGCATGACATAACCCCAGACGGTTGATATGCCGTTAAAATCAATAAAAACACAACCACTCTTTACAAATCTCCTTACTAGTGTTGGTCTCTTAGAAGATTTTGATAAAAATTATATTTATAATTTATAATGTGAATGGGGAAAAGAAAATATAAAGAGAGAAAACATCATTTCTTAAAGTCAGATTCAAGGAATATAAGAAATCCATATATGGGTGGTATTAAGAAAAATCTGGTATGTCCAACATATCTAGTGGAGAAGGATACATATTACCTTTCTGAATAAGGGCCAAATATCATGACAGGGGACTTTTGAGTACAAGTAAATAAAGATATTAGGTTACCCAAAGTAATTCTATATTTTAGGAGAGAGAATGGAAATATGTCCAATAACAAAAATTATATTTATTAACAAAAAACAAAAACAAAAAAAACAAGAATCATTAACAAATGTCCCCGACAAAAAAAATTATTTATTCCTTAGCAATTTAAAAAAAAATACTATCAATGGCCTTTGAGCTCAGTATAGAAACCACAGCATGCAATATAAAAAATATGCTAAACCAGAGTACACACTTGTTCATCCCACACAATGTGAAAAAAGACTATAAGGTGTGGGGAGGTAGCTATCTTCTTAAAGTCAGATTTAAGGAACATAACAAATCCATATACTAGGGGAAGGTGGAGTAGAAAAATCTATTAACCATATCTATAGAGAGAAGGATACATATTAACCTTTTTTGAAGGATGTCCAAATCATTGACAGGGAACACCAGTGAGAGTGAGAAAATTGAAAGAAATGACATATGACAACTTTTTAGCTAAATGCATAAATCAATACAATGAGTTTTTTTTTTTTTGTTTAACATGAAGGGGAAATTGGAGGGCACTCCTGGGTATTAGTTTGAATTACTTATATAATACAAGTTGGCTGGAAATTGTATTGTTTGTATGAATTGCATTATTGAATGAACTGGGCTATCAGCATATTAGCAACTATTTTTTGTACCCCATTTGAAGAAAGTTGTAGAATGATTAGATAAATTTTGCAGTAACAGCATAAGAAAACACAAAGATGAGTTCAAAAATCATAGAAAGCTATTGATTATTTTAATGGCCTGTCAACCTTGTAGGGTATTTTATACCTAAGGTGAGGGAATTGCATTCATTGTACATTTATCTTTTTTTGTGTAGTGGGTTTCTTAACGGTTTTCTTTAGCAGCACAGTTATATGATACAATCATACCTCAGTATTTAACTTTAAATTTTGGAAAATTTTTGTTTTTGTTTTCAAAGTTTGTGTCAGTTTTCAAACTTTTTTTCAGCTGCCTGCCATGAAATTTGAAATTTAAAATTTAAATGGTGGCGTGAAGTATACGTATCGTCTCATGTCGAGTGGAGTCGAGAGTATCTGAATGTTCTTGTCTTTCACTTCTTACCGTCACTCACAGTGTCCCCCAAACATAGTGACTTGTGACGCATCAAACACAGTTCATTTCAGAGTTTGAGTGACATTTTTCCTTTATTTTTGCCTTTATTGTGCAGTTAATCATAAAATCATGCCCCCTAAGGACAGTAAAAGTGATAGTGGGAAAGTGAAAAGAAAAATTAGTTGAGTAACGATAGAAATAAAGAAAGAAATAATAGATAACAATTGAAAATGGTGCTTGTCAAGCCGACCATGGTGTATTGTATGGCATCTCCAAGTCGACTATCTTGACGTTCCTGAGGAAGAAGGAAGCCATTAAAATAGCTGATGTTGCTAAAGATGCAAAAGTTTTAAGTAAACAAAGACGACAGATAATTGAGAAAGTTGAAAAATTATTGATGGGTTTATTAATGGGAAATAGTTATGTTGGACAGTTTAAATGAAGTTTTTATCTGTGAGAAAGCATTGCAAATTTATAATGATTTAATTAAGAAAATCTCTGGTTTGAGTTCAGATAAGTTTGAGTTTAAAGCCAGTTATTTCCTGTAACTCCAACCACTCTGAATGAATTTTATAAATTATTTATTTATTTATTGATCTATTAGGAAAAAAGAAGACGTAGATTAATTAAAAGGAGTGGAGGTTGGAGTTAGGAAATTTTAGATGGGAGAAATTAATGTGTAGTTAGATTAATTCAAACAAGAAAGAAGAAATAAGGTTATAAGAGTTTAGTGATTTCCTCGACCTTAAAGTTTATTAAGTGTGGGCAAGTGGGGTTAAGGTTAAGGGATAACCCTTAATGGCTTAGCACAGAGTGGTAGAGGCCTTCTGCTTCTGCTCACGAAGAGATGGAAACAAGTGAGCAAAACTGTACACTAAAGCCATGTTTTCAAAGTCAAGTTAGGCACTCTAAAAGAGGTTGAGGATAGGTAGATTCAATAAATTTAGCATGTAGAAATCTCTGGCCAGACTGTGTACGAGAGACTTTGAAGAGTTTTCAGGCAGATTGTGTCTATGTATTCAACTCAGTTTTAGAAGAGCTGTTGAGTACTTGCAACGCAGAGCTGAAGTCTTCAGAAGAGGATGAGATAAGGAGGTCCCAGCTAAAATTGGGATTTCTTTTTTGGAAAAAAAAAATAAACTGTAGAGCCTTATTCAGAACCATGATCCATAAAAAAGCCGTCACAGAAAAAAAAAAAAGATTCTTTACAACAAGATTTACCTGGGCCAAAAAAGTCAGAGAGTAGAAGAAGAGCTGCCTGAAGACACTGATTTGCCTGAAGTTTCTAGGGAAGGAGACTCCCCTTTTCAGCAATAACTCCTTCCAGCTTCTCACCTCCACCCATTTACCAACACACCACCAAAAAGGTTAAGTGTTTTCTAAATGTACTGTATAATAGTCTAGTATTAGGGTATTTATGTATTTTTATTATATATTTATAATGTCTAATGTTTTGTTTAAAAAAATGTTTTTTTAAACCATTTTTGCAATATCACTTAAGTCAATTTTGGGACAGGGAACCAATTATTTGGTTTCCCTTTATTTCTTATGTTTTCTTGTTTTTCAAACCTTTTTCTGGAACAGATTAAGTTCGAAAGCTGATGTTTGACTGTATAAAGTATTCCTATTTAATACAAATAATTTGCACACAGTTGTATGCTTTCAAGTATTCCTATCTAATATTGATAATTTATACAGTTATACGATTTCAAATAATTATTTCTATTTGATAATAATAATTTGCTTGCACACAGTAACTCATAATGATAATCCTTAGTAAACAATTAGAGCTTCAAGTAACTATTCTTAATACAAATAATTTACAGCTATATGGTATCAAATATCCCTATCTAATACTAATAATTTTCAAACAGATATATTTGACCCATTGATGAGACCCTAACAGGTACCATCAGATGCAGTATAGTGTATGGGGAGTTTGGCCCCTTATTTACATGCATGTGGAATTGGATACATTAAAATAATTAAGTTTTCTGAAACAAGTAATTTTACAATTGTATAAGTTAAGTTTAGAATTATGTAAACAAAAGATAATCGAATAAATATTAGTTTAGAAATATTTTAGCAACAATAGAAACAATTGTATAAATTCCAATAACAGTATCTATGTCATTGGAATGCCACAGGTACAAAATCATCCGATATTTACGTCATTAGAACACAGCTGATAATTGAAAATTCCAATATCAAATTTAACTTAATGATCACGTAGACAATGACAAAAGAAAATTATAAAAAGGCCCATAGAGCTGAAAAACTTCAGTGGGGAGCTTATGCTCTTCCCAACTCGACAGAGTCGGAGCAGATGCTCCTAACTCGACAGAGTGGGAGCGGATGCTCCCATAACTTGACACAATGGAGAGCGGATGCTGTCCGAAGACATAAAATATGACTCAACAGGTCCGTCTATATTTTTGTTTCCTATTTTCTCTCTCTCCCACTCAACAACAACAAGTTTCAATCACAGACATTGTTTTATCAAAACTGCTACAAATTTGACAAGTCCAAACGCACAAATATAAACAATACATGAGCACTTTACAAACACAACTACGTACAGACACATACAGTATGCAACATCACTGAAAGAACAAAACTATACCAATTGTATTTATGTATATAAAGTTATTTATTGTAACAATTTTGTCTTCTTTTGTTTTCTATGGAAACTACATTTCTGTAGTCATATACATTTAAATTGTGGGTATCAAAACTCGGATTTTCTTCAATCACACAAACACTGAGCAAACACAGTCCCTACAAGTGTCATAATCAGGATACTCCTAGGCAGACAGGTTTGGCACCCACTGGTATTAAAGCTACAACCTGACAAAAGGGGGGGGGGCTCTGATGAAAATTCCAAGTGGCATCTGCACTGAACACCAGTGGTTACTTATGGTCCTCTCAACCCTGCGTCTGATGGATAATCTGCATCAAACAAGTGGTTATTTATGTGGCTATATCATATTTATTTAGTGATTTGTTTATTTATTTATTTTATTATGTTTAATTTATCATTTTCTAATATTTCTTTGTTTATTATTATAGACTGCTCAGCCAAGAATTACCCTTTTCATCATGTCCCACACAACAGTATATAACGGATTACCTACCTATCATGGAAACCACTTGGTCTGATGATTGCATAGGCAAGAAATTGACAATCAACAAACACCATTGACTCTAGCTCTACAATATTCTAACTTAGATATATATATACTCTATCACTGATATTGTAAACTACATTATATATATAATATATATATATATATATATATATATATATATATATATGTGTGTGTGTGTGTGTGTGTGTGTGTGATACTAAGTGTCATTGTCAAGAAATAAGATATTGCTTCATTATTCAAATACAAATAGAAAAAAAAATTTACAGATAGCAGAATGTTTTTGAAAGAAAAAGTTTAATTGTACTTTTGAGAGCAAAATAAATGCTAAAAAAGAAATTCTAATCCTTGATTTGCATTTCTTTATTGCCTGCATACATTAAGTTTTATTTTTAAAGATAGGCTTTGAGGAAAAGAAAAAGAAAAAGAGATATCTATTCTAGAAAATTAAGATGTATCTACATTTCTAGCTCATGCAATTTCTCATCACAGTTTTGTTTTTACATTTTACTCAGAATGAGAGTTGCATCATTTTCTTTTAGTTTTAAAATTAAAAAAAAACAAACAACTGACAGCCTGTTGCTGTTGCAATGGTGGTCCATGATGATATTGATGTTTTGGTTAAAGAATCAGTGAAAGATTCTAATTAGCATTTCATTGTTATCTTTATTATATAGAGAATTTGGATGATTAAAAAATGACATTCAGTACAAATAAAAAAATTATGATTCAATTGCAAATTGAACTGATTAATTTTAACACCATGTCAACCCATTTGAGATTATTTTATGCCTAAAAGTTAGGGAATTGCATACATTGTATATTCATATTTACATTTTTTTTGTGTAGTTGTTTAAGATTTTTTTATATGGTTATATATCCTGTATTCCTATCTAATGCAAACCATTTTTAAACAGATCTATTTGACATGGTTTGCACCTAAAGGTCGTCAAAAATCTGATGATAGACCTCTGTTCAAGCCCGGAAGCACTCAGATTTGCTGCCATTTTGAATAGCCTGAAAACAAATATTTTTGTGAGGTTAAAATAATTTTTGCTATAAACCAATTTCAAACAATACATTTATGGAAAAGAATTCTGAAAAAAAAAAAAATTGTTTTTGGCTTAAAAAAAAATCCCCTTATTGAATGACAGTCATATTTGCCAGGGTGCTAACAGAATAAGAGATCAAAAAGAAAATGTCCTAAGCAAAACTCAATATAGATTCAAACCAGGAACAATAGATTCTGTAAAAGAATCTAAAGAAAGAAAAGTCCCCTTACATTTTATAGATTTCAAATGAGTCTTTCACACTGCATAGAGAAAGGTTCTTTAGAAAACTATAAAGGTGATTATTATCAGTCCAATAATTGTTGATATAATTGAGTTAATATATCACAAAACTAAGTGTACAATTCTGATCAACAATGACATTACAAACTGGTTTAATGTGAGATTTGGAGTCCAACAGAGATGTCTATTATCTCCCACTCTTTTCAATATTTTTCTTGAATTGGTTATGAATGAGTCAGCTTACAACAAAATTTTAACCTAGACAAAAACCCTTCAACTGAGATCTGCTATGTTGATAACACTACTCTGATCTCAGCTATATTTAAGAAGCTAAAAACTGTACACCAAAAAAGTCATGCTCAAAATGAGGTATGAAAAAAATGCTCAAAAGTTAAAGATAATTTCTGGTGATAACAAGAATATCACTGTAAATGATGGTATAGTAAAAAAAAGTCAATGAGTTCACATTTTTGAGATCAGTGGTGCCAGGAATCTCAAGAAAGAAGATAGCTCTATTTACTTGGTAGACTTAAGGAGAAAAATATAGAAATAAATAAATCATTCAAAGGAAATCAAGGTTGTTTATACTATGCACTAATACTCCAATAGCCATAAATGCTGGAGAAACTTGGAGTTTGAAGGATGAAGACAACAGAAAATTGACTGTATTTGAGTATGATTGTCTCAAGATTATAGTGGGAGTCTCTTGCATAAATTACATCAAAATAGATGATGTAAGAAGTGACCTTGGAATACTAAATAAAACCCTTGACATTATCAAAAAGAAAAGATTGAAATGGTTTGGTTATGTGGTATGTAACAACAATTCTAATTATACAATTCATACAAGAATGACTTTAACTAACAGAGGACACAGAGGATGACCATTAAAGTGATGGAGTAACCTAATAAGACTGAATACAAAATTACCATTGCTAATAATTCAAAGACTGACAAAAACAGGATAAAATACAGATCTTTGCTGGTTTATAATAATAATAACCAGATCAGCCAAAAGGCTAGACCTAATGTTAATTAACCATAAGAAAATAACTTGTCATCTAGAGGATTTTGCTGTCCCAGCAGATCACAGAGTTAAAGTGAAAGAAATTGAAAAGATAAACAAATTCTTGGATCTTGTCAGAGAGCTGTAAAAGCTGTGATGGTGATACCAACTGTAGTTGGTGCACTTGGAATGGTCAGGAGGAATTGCAGAATAGAAGAAAAATTAAGACCATGCAGACAACATTGCTAAGATCAGCTAGAATACATTTCTAAGTATTCTAGTTGGGAACCTGAGGAGACTTGGTATCACCCAGACTTTGGTTAAAACTGGTGTGAAAAACTTGCAAGGAGTGAAATAACAATAACAATCTAATAAGATATAGATACTGTCCATTATAAAAATGCATGATATTGGATACAACAAGCAAATAAAATGTTTTATCAAAGATTTTACAAATAATATCAGATCAGGCCCTTTTTAAAAAAAATCAGATATTTACAGTGTTCTTTTTTAGCACGAGTGAAGTAATAACATATTTACCAAGATTTTAAATGGAATTGTTTTCATTCTCAGACTTTAAGTCAATGGCTCAAGTCTTTGTCATTAAAGTTAGTAATGAATGTCCTTTAAGCTATAGCATTTTAATATACCCTGAAGCAATGTTCACCAAAAGAACATTTTTAACAAGTGTATAGTGAATGTAGGCGTTTATCACTTTGTAAATATCATGTATGTTCTGTTAGTAACATACAATACTGTGCAGTCTAACTTCAATCACGACTGTTTCTACTTTATTTGGTCAATCTATCATGTCTGGAAAGAGTGTCTTATTGTCAGATCATTTCCTCTTGCATAGAAGAAAAGAAGTTGATAATATTAAATTGGTCAATCCTGACATGAAAATAAATCAAGAAATTGGTTTTATGAGATTATTAAAGAAACTGAATTTTTGTCATCCATTCTCAAAATTGAAATTGTATATTCCATTAGATACATTCACCTATTATAATATTCTTCTCTACATTTTTATATCCCTTCTTCTTTATATTGGAAAATAAAATAAAAACTTAAAAAACAAACAAGCTAGTTAATATGATATCTATATGATAATGATCTGATTTTTGGATGTACATCACCATAACAATGTAAACAATGGCACATTATAATGAGATTTTTACTATAACAATACTCTTAAAATGCTCTAACTTTGAGAATAGGCAATTTCTAATGATGATGATAATAATAGTATGATGTATATGTGCCCTCTGTGGGGCATCTAATTGCAGCATATCCATCATTACTTCTGAGATGTTGGGATTAGGATTCATGAGTGGAGCATTGCTTGCAGGGCTTGTTGGTTTGGATGTGGCACTTGGTATTAGAGTGGAAATAGCCTTGACTTCTCGCCATTAAGAAATGGCGATTCCTGAGTGGGATTCTTCCTGATCCATCAACCCTGATTTGGTATTGATGATCTGGGAGGACAGTAATAATCTTGCCATAGTGTTCCACTGGTGACTGAGTAGATTCTGGATATCACCATATCACCATCATTATATATGATAACACATTATGATTTACGTGCTTGTAGTGGAGATGGGTATATCTATTATACCTCAATATCATTTTCGTATTGCGTTGCTGAAGGATATCCTCACAATGTTGTGCGGCAGCTATCCATTTAGGGTGTGGCTTGTATAGGATGGGTTATGAAGGAATGGTATCATGAAGTTGGCAGTGGAGTAGAGGTTGTGATGTGGATAGACCAATACCTAGGATGGGAGTGTTTTGGTATTGCAGGATGGCCCGAGCCATGTTGTTGTTATCTAACAAACCATGGAGACCTGTGTTACCATTTATCGTCTTTGCAGTTTTACAATGAGCTCTGCCCAATCGTTAGATTGAAGATATACAACTGAAGACTGTCTGTGCTTTACACACCATATCTCAAAGGAACTGCTGGAATATACTGGTGGTAAAAGGTGGGGCCCATCACTACTGAGTTTTTCTGGGTGCCAATATGTTTGGAATAGTTTCCGACAAATAGACATTAACTTGGAAGTGGTGGCATGACCTGGTTTCAGGTAGTACAAAATAAACTAGCCAGTGAGTCTATCTACACAGGCAAGGTATGCAATATGCTTGATGTAGAATAGATCCATCACTAGTTGTTGGCCATTCCAGGTATGGGGTTATGGTGATTGGTTCCATGGGTAGCACTTTTCCTCAGAGAGATTTGGGTACTACAATCCTTCCATCCATTAATACTAGATTTGACTCAGTGCTGAGATGGTACTGTTTCTCACAGAAGTTGCAGATTTTCAGGTTCTTGAGAGAATGTTTGGAAGGAAATCCTTAGTTGATTGTATTTATTCAGTCATGTAACTCTGATCATTTGAATGTAGTCTTATCATTGTCAGAATTTTTTATTGCTTGAATAGTACTAATTCCATTGCAGTATCTATATTGTCTGAAAAGTGGGCATCTTTGGAAGAGGAGTATGTGGGGCATAGGCTAAGAAGGTGTTCAACTGTGGCACTGGATTGCA
>JALAJA010000885.1:0-17500 GCA_023376005.1 Doryteuthis pealeii
TACCATTTACCCTATTACTTACATTGATAATTTCAGATTCTATGAAATTCGTGGATTTTTTATGGTTTTTTAACTTATCACTGTATGTGGACACATATGCAAAACATTCTGATTTAGAGTATTTCATCATTTACATTTGCCGACAAGCGACTCTCAACTGTTAATTCAAGATCTGTTAATATGAATTTTGTACCTCAAGAGTTACTTGATGCAAAATTGTATCCTCAAGAGATGTGGATTCGAAGGTTTAGTGTCTACTTAGTCAAAAACTTACACGATTCCCTTCCAATCGAAGTCTTATATTCAATGAATATAGTTCAGGATTAATTAAGAAAATTAATAAAAAGAAATTTATTGCTACTCATGAGTATAAATATACTTATATATAATTATATAATATATATAATATATATATATATATATATATCTGGCACATCTATAAAACATGCACGCGTACGTTATCCCCCACCCATATAGCCACACACGCAGCACACACACACACCAACATACATACATATATATATATAAGTATATATATATATATATATATATATAAATATATATATATATATATATATAATCTTTTGTGTGTATGTATGTATAGAAAAACAAATATCCTAAAATAAATTCATTTCTAGTTGTATATATTTATTTGTAATTTAATCTTTTGGAATTACTATTTTTTCTTATTTGTGCATTACCCAACTATATATATTTATATATATATATACATATATAATGACATAGTGTGTGGTGTGTTGTGTATTGTGTATTGTGAAAATGCGCATACATCTAAAGAACCACTATTCTGTATGTGTTACTTTATATACATATACATTTTATTACAGCACACTTGCATGCGCGTGTGTATGCTAATACCAAACCTTATCAAATCCAAACTATTATATATTGTATATAATACTATTAATTTATATATATAAATAAAATATATATATATATATGTGTGTGTTGTTGTGTGTGTGTGTATGTGTATAAATGAGTGTATGCATTTTTATATCTATATACAATGTGATATATCTAAATATACGATATGTACACACACACACACACACACACACCACACACACACACACATCACATATATATATATATATTATGTATATATAAATGACATACGCACGCAAATTACACACACACACACACATATATAATATAATATATATATATATATATATAAATATATATATATATATGTATACACACTCACACACGATAAGACTAGTAAAAATTTAATTATGCACGATATCTACAATTTATTTATTTATTTATTCTTTATTATCTATCTACTTATATATAATGATAATTTAAATTTAATCTTAATTTTAAAATATGAGAAATTTTATCATTCTATTGAAATATTGGCAAATGCATTAATTATACAAACATAATGCATAGGATTACCCATATATCTCAGAAATATAAAAGTTAGAGTAAGTGAATAATCGCATAGACGAAAAAACTCAATAACAAGCGTTGTTGAGTCCATATCCACGCTACTCTAACTTAGATATCAATGCTCTATCTGCGAACGAACACTGTTTTCTTATACATATAGCACCTATATATATATATATATATAGTATAATAATATATATACCACACCCACACACACACACACACACACACACACACACACACACACACACACACACACATATATATATATATATATATATATATATATATTATTCATAACTATTACTAATGCTATAACTGTTTGTGAAATCAGAGATCAGATATATCCTTTAAAAGTTTAATAATAATTTTACCTAATGATAATGTCATTACAATGCAACTACGTACTAGCATATTTTTACAAGATAATACTTGTAAAATTGTGCCTTTAGATTATTCCAAAATATATATCCATACACTTCACTCGTTAAATTTTTGTTCCAAACTAAACTTCATCTTTTGAAATCTTTCTGGAATTGTCGTTATACTTAGATTTATAATGTCAGAAACTAAGAAGTAGACAAATATGCAATAATTAGCAGAGTACCCGTAAAAATTATGTATCAGTTACGTATATATCTGCATTACATATCATTTCTCTGTTGATTATTTTTTAAAAAATGAACACATATCATCTGTATGGTTTAGAAATCAAAATAATTGAAATCAACGAAGCTTATTTTGAAAAGTGAAATTCTATTAAATAAAATAAAAAATCCAAAAAATTATTTCAAATCAAAACTGAATTTTTCAAATTTCAAAGTAACTTAAATCGCCGAACTTATTTGAAAAACGAAGTTTGTTAAAAAAATCAAAATAAAAAAATAAAAAAATAAAAAAAATACTCGTAACTTTTTTTAATCGGATAAACCCTGGGAGATCCTTATTTTATTACCTGTTTTATCCTTCCTTCGTTCGTCCAACAATTCCCAGATAATCAGTCTGCGATGTTAAACAGTTCGTTTGATAAGTAGATTTTGATTTTTAAACTCTATTAAATAATATGAGTCGTTCGTGCTCTAATGGTTAACATCCTATTAGGTGGATAACACTTGAGTTCAAATCCTGAACGAGGTTTTAAAACATATTCGTTTGGAAGAGGAAATTATTTGAAAGAAAAATAATTAATGAAACTAAAAATTTATATCTTGAATTTTTTTCTTTATTTTTCTTTCTTTACTAGATTTTCGGATGGGAAAGTAATCTAATTGAAGCAAACAAATTAATTCAGATAATAACTTGTTAATATTCAACTAAAATTAAAAAAATGATTTTGTCATGATTCTAAGTTTGTAAGCGTTCTCGTAGACTATTGGTTAGAGAGGCTTGAACTATTGCCCAATCTATGCAATTTCATATCATGTTATGTATAAACTGGTTCATTTCATATAATCCGCCTTTTTCAGCGTGACACATTCGGTAAAAGACAAACAAAATTAGCGACAATAGTTTACCGCCTTCCATCGGTAGCTCAGTCGGTAGAGCGTTCGGCTAGAAAACACAAAGCTTCCTAGTCGATACCGTCCTCACCAACTCAGCGTATGAGTAGCACAGGGATCTGTCGTAAAGTAAGGACTGATGATGGTATTGTGGCGCTCCACCTCAGATTCTAAAAACAATCTCCTTGGTCTAGCGCTATGAAAAGGGATAGACTCCCTCGCTGACTGGCTGACACCGACTTAGGGCTGCACCGTCGACTTAATATATATATATATATATATATATATATACATATATATATATAATGTGCATACTAAAAATTCGCGTACCGTGGATTATTGTCGACATAAAGCCGGCCGGTGAGGAATACTCCCTTTCACTGGCTGCTAACCAGAAAGATTGTTTTGGCGTCTGAGGTCGAGCGCTACACCTACTATCAGTTTCTCTCTTTATCGCAGAGATCCAAGCTGTGCTACTGATGCGCTGCACGTTTGCGAAACTAGGTGTCGAACGCGGAACCTTTTGGTTCCTAGGAAGATGCTCTACCGACTATATTATATATATAATATAATATATATATATATATAATATATATATATCAATAAAGGAAGGAAGAAACTCAATACAGTAATCCATAATAAATTTATTTCGACGAAAATTGGGGCCCAATAAAATCTAAGTTGATTTAAACCGGCTCCCCAAATTTTCGTCTCATCAGATGGGTCTCAATTCACTTTCTTTATTGATAAATATTGCTCTGTATATAATCTAAAAGTTATTTTACATTGAGCTCTCTTTAGTGATTAATGATTCACTGTATTTATACATACTGGATCATCAATATTAGTACAGTCGATCTTAGAAATCACATATAGAATAATCCCTTACTACCAAGTTTTGGATAAATCTCTTATATATATATATATATATATATTATATATATATATATATATAATCAATCATAGACAGAGAAATATGTTTAAAATGTTCTTTCGAAAGTAATTAAATTGTTACAGGATTCTATTTAGAAAATATATCGAGACTTTTTTTTTTCAAATATTATTTTCATCCTAATCAAGCAAATCAACAAGTGAATATGCTTGAAAAATGCTTTTGAATTCTTCGATAAATAATCACACACTCAAAGTAATAGGCTGAAATGGATTACTGAGGTAGGCACAAAAGAACACCCTTACACATCGATATCACATCTGATATCTCATTTTCCTGCACTTCGTTATCAATTAATTTCCTTTTGTGTTCAGATGGCGCTGATATCACGGAAACGCAACAATAACACTATCCAGCCATCTCTATTATATCGGACGCACTAGAGTTATTGATACGACTGGATTTTTCACGATGTACCGACAAGAGAAAGAGGACGTCCATTATTGCTTTTTTTAATTGTTTTTTTTATCCTTCTCCTTTATTGCGTATTTTATTTATTTATTTTATTATTTTTTTACAGAATTAATTGACCTTACTTCTTTTTCCTTTTATTCTCAATTTCTTTGTCCCTGTCTATTTGAATAAACGATGTACAATTATTTTGTGGTTTAGCTAGTTTGACGTAGGAAGTATTTTTTTTATTCATTATTCTTTTTTAAAGTAATTTAGCCAAAAATCGAGTTTATAAGCTCTTTGCAATTCAAAAGCACTTCCACCACTATTTCCTAAAATCATCATCATCACCAATTTCACCATCACCACCAACAACAACAACATTACAATCAATATTGCATTTAATTTTATATAAGAATCTTAATATCAACATTATTAATTCCTTTTTGAATATTTGCCCTCTTCACGTTCTTTAAAACAACAACAACAACAACAACGGAAAGACAATAAGCTAACGCTGAGTGAAAACTCAAAAGGAGTAAATAATAATAAAATATGCAGAATGGCCTGTTGTCAGTATCAGGCCTCATTGCAAGGGAGTTTAATCCCTTTTCACTAGCGCTAGCCAGGAAAATTGTTTTACGTCTTCGGTGGAGTACCACACATACTGTCAGCTCCCGTTTTACCGTAAAATCCTAGCTGTGCTACTTATGCACCGACTTGGCGAGGGCCAGATCTACAAAGAACGACGTGGTGACAAGGCGGATACTCTACCGTCTGTGATAAACCAATAATAGTAATAATAATAATAATAACAAATAATCGGTAGCTCAGTCGGTATAACACCTGTTTATAGATCGCAAGGTTCCGGGGTTCGGTTTCAATCGTCGCCAACAAAGCGCATGAGTTGCACAGCTTCGGTAATCAGATCTGTGCAATAAAGCATCTGTGAGCCGATGGTAGGTGTGGTGCTCCACTCTAGCAAAAACAAATCTCTCTGGTCTACGGAAGCCAAAAGAGATAGACTCTCTCGCAGTTTGGCTGATACCAACAATATGCCACCCTGACGTCTATACTAATTACAATTGCTAATTAATAGGGGTATTCCTAAAGTCCGTGTACACTTTAAAACTTTAAAATTATGTAAAGTGCCCTCGGACTTTATGGACAACCTGTATTTCTACCATTATTGCCAACATGAGTTAATCAGTAGATTATTTCATCTCTTTAGAAATATTTAACATGAATCTTCAATTCACCCAGACTTTTTCCAAGACCCTTAGGATCGTTCCAATGGCACCAATTTATAATTGATACGTCTAACTCAGCCGGTAGAGGTTTGGCTAGGATCACAAGGTTCTTGTTCGATATCGGCCCTCGCCAACACAGCGTATGAGTAGCACAAGGATCTGTGCGGTAAAGTGAGGGCTTATGATAGTATGTCGCTCCATCTCAGATGCTAAAATAATCTCCTTGTCTAGCGCTAGGGTAAAGTGATAGAACCCCTCGTTGTCCGGTTGATACCGACATTAGGGCCACCCCGACGACTTTGTTTACCTTTATGTTCTACAGTTTTCTCATTTTCTGGCAAAGTCCAATTTTTCTGAAAAAAGGTTGCTAAATTTAGATAGGATAATGTCATATGAAATGCCAAGTTGTTCTAGGACATCTGAATCTCTTGGTATGTGCCTAGTAATGTTTTAATTGCGATAGAAATAACCTTGTGAGAGCTTAGATGGTTTCTTTCACAGGGAATCTGAGTGACGGCAAATAGTGTGTGTTTTAGTATTGTGATCTGGATAGTCTCTGATCTCCAGCTTATTCTGTCTCTTTTCCATCTTCTGTAGGCTGTTCCAAGACCTTCGACTACGATTTTGTAACCACCGATCATCTTCACTAAGAATGCCTTCTTTGGCTATTAAATCATCTAAGACAATGCGGAAATTATCGACAGGCTTGATAATATCATTTGGTCTCATTACCACAGAATATATTAGACGCTGAAAATTCTATAATTGATAAAATCCATCTTTTCCTGTTTCATGAAAATTATTTGAATAATTTAAAATTTTTATATCGATTATATTATGCCATGGTTAGGAATAGCATATGAAACAAAAATAAAGATTGATTTTAACAGCATGTCAACCCACTAGTTATCCACAGGTTCTGCTTGTTCATATAATTTAAAAGCCAGGACCCAGAAGAGATATAACAACACCAAAAAAATAATGGTTATTAAAATCTTCCATACGAAACTAATAGTAAATCTTTGAAATCTTTTATACGCAGGCTTGATCATTTGTATATTGTATGAAGATTTTAATAACCATTATTTTTGGTTGTTATATCTCTTCTGGTCCTGGCTTTTAAATTATATTGAACAAGCAGAACCTGTGATAACCCTAGATGGTTGACATGCTGTAAAAATCAATCATTTATATTTGTTCATATGCTATTCCCTAACCCCATGGCATAATATAATCCCAGATATAAAAAATTTTAAATTAATCAAATCAATTTTCATGAAACAGGAAAAAGATGGATTTTATCAAAATATAGAAAATTTCAGCGTCTAATATATTCTTTGGTAATGAGACCAAATGATATTATCAAGCCTGTCGATAATTTCCGCATTGTCTTAGATGATTTAATAGCCAAAGAAGGCATTCTTAGTGGAAGATGACGGTGCGTACCAATCGTAGTCGAAGTCTTGGAAACAGCCCTACAGAAGATGGAAAAGAGACAGAATAAGCTGGAGATCAGAGACTATCCAGATCACAAACACTACTAAAACACACTATTTGCCGTCACTCAGATTCCTGTGAAAGAACACCATCTAAGCTCTCACAAAGGTTATTTCTATCGCAATTAAAATCATTACTAGCACCATACCCAAGAGATTCAAGATGTTCCTAGAACAACTTGCATTTCATATGACATTATCACTATCTAAAATTTAGCAAACCTTTTTCAGAAAAATTGGACTTTGCCAGAAAAATGAGAAAAACTGTAGAACATAAAGGTAAACAAAAGTCGTCGGGGTGCCTAATGTCGTATCAACCGGACAACGAGGGAGTCTATCACCTTTACCCTAGCGCTAGACCAAGGAGATTTTTAGCATCTGAGATGGAGCGACATACCTATCATAAGCCCCTCACTTTACCGCACAGATCCTTGTGCCTACTCATACGCTGTGTTGGCGAGGCCGATATCGAACCAAGAACCTTGTGATTCCTAGCCAAACACTCTACCGGCTGAGTTAGACGTATCAATTATAATTTGCATTGGAACGATCCCTAAGGGTCTTGGAAAAAGTCTGGGTGAATTGAAGATTCATGTTAAATATTTCTAAAGAGAAAATATCTACTGATTAACTCATGTTGGCAATAATGTAGAAATACAGGTTGTCCATAAAGTCCGAGGGCACTTTACATAATTTTAAATTTTAAAGTTACACGGACTTTAGGACATACCCTATTAATATAGCAATTGTAATTAGTATAGACGTCAGGGTGGCATATTGTTGGTATCAGCCCAAACTGCGAGAGAGTCTATCTCCTTTTCTTCCGCTAGACCAGAGAGATTGTTTTGCCTAGAGTGGAGCCACCACACCTACCATCGGCTCACAGATGCTTTATTGCACAGATCTGATACCGAAGCTGTGCAACTCATGCGCTTTGTTGGCGACGATTGAAACCGAACCCGAACCTTGCGATCTATAAACATGTTATACCGACTGAGCTACCGATTATTTGTTTTATTATTATTATTACTATTATTGGTTATCACAGACGTAGAGATCCGCCTTGTCACCACGTCGTTCTTGGTTAGATACTGGCCCTCGCCAAGTCGGTGCATAAGTAGCACAGCTAGATTTATACGGTTAAAAACGGGGAGCTGACAGTATGTGTGGTACTCCACCGAAGACGTTAAAAACAATTTCCTGGCCTAGCGCTAGTGAAAAGGGATTAAACTCCCTTGCAATGAGGCTGATACTGACAACAGGCCATTCTGCATATTTATTAATTATTTACTCCTTTGAGTTTCACATCAGCGTTAGCTATTGTCTTTCACTGTTGTTGTTCGTTGTTGTTGTTTTAAAGAACGTGAAGAGGGCAAATATTCAAAAAGGAATTAATAATGTTGATATTAAAGATTCTTATATAAAATTAAATGCAATATTGATTGTAATTTGTGTTGTGGTGTGATGGTGAAATGGTGATGATATGATTTAGAAATAGTGGTGGAATGCTTTTGAATTGCAAAGAGCTTATAAACTCGATTTTTTGGCTAAATTACTTTAAAAAAGAATAATGAAATAAAAAAAATACTTCACTACGTCAAAACTAGCTAAACCACAAAAATAATGTACATCGTTATTCAAATAGACAGGACAAAGAAATTGAGAATAAAAGGAAAAAGAAGTAAGGTCAATTAATCTCTGTAAAAAAAAATAAGATAAAAATAAAATAAATAAAATACGCAATAAAGGAGAAGGAATAAAAAAAACAAATTAAAAAAAAGCAATAATGACGTCCTCTTCTCTTGTCGGTACATCGTGAAAAATCCAGTCGTATCAATAACTCTAGTCGCGTCCCGATATAATAGAGATGGCTGCGATAGTGTTATTGTTGCGTTTCCGTGATATCAGCGCCATCTGAACACAAAAAGGAAATAATTGATAACGAAGTGCAGGAAAATGAGATATCAGATGTGATATCGAATGTGTAAGTTCTTTGCCTACCTCAGTAATCCATTTCCAGCCTATTACTTTGAGTGTGTGATTATTTATCGAAGAATTCAAAAAAGCCAATTTTTCAAGCATATTCACTTGTTTGATTTGCTTGATTAGGATGAAAATAATAATTTGAAAAAAAAAAGTCTCGATATATTTCTAAATAGAATCCTGTACCACAATTTAATTAACTTTCGAAAGAACATTTAAACATATTTCTCTGTCTATGATTGATTATATATATATATATATATATATATATATTATATATATATATAAGAGATTTATCCAAAACTGTAGTAAGGGATTATTCTATATGTGATTTCTAAGATCGACGTACTAATATTGAGATCCAGTATGATAAATACAGAATCATTAAATCACTAAAGAGCTCAATGTAAAATAACCTTTTATAAGAATTATACAGAGCAATATTATCAATAAAGAAGTGAATGAGACCCATCTATGAGACGAAAATTTGGGAGCCGGTTTAAATCAACTTAATTTATATGGGCCCAATTTTCGTCGAAATAAATTTATTATGGATTACTGTATTGAGTTCTTCCTTCCTTTATTGATATATATTATATAATATATATATATATATATATATATATATATATATATCAGTCGGTAGAGCATCTTCCTAGGAACCAAAAGGTTCCGCGTTCGACACCTATTTCGCAAACGCAGCGCATCAGTAGCACAGCTTGGATCTCTGCGATAAAGAGAGAAACTGATAGTAGTGTAGCGCTCGACCTCAGACGCCAAAACAATCTTTCTGGTCTAGCACCAGTGAAAGGGAGATATTCCCTCACCGGCCGGCTTATGTCGACAATAATCCACGTACCGAATTTTAGTATGCACATTATAATATAATATATATATATTATATATATAATATATATATTAAGTCGACGGTGCAGCCTAAAGTCAGTGTCAGCCAGTCAGCGAGGGAGTCTATCCCCTTTTCAATAGCGCTAGACCAAGGAGATGTTTTAGAATCTGAGGTGAGCGGCCACACCTACCATCAGCTCCTTACTTTACCGCACAGATCCCTGTCTACTCATACGCTGAGTTGGTGAGACCGGTATCGAACTAGGAACCTTGTGTTTTCTAGCCGAACGCTCTACCGACTGAGCTAACCCGATGGAAGGCGGTAAACTATGTCGCTAAATTTTTTGTCTCTTACCCGAATGTGTCACGCTGAAAAAGGCGATTATATGAAATGAACCAGTTATACATAACATGATATGAAATTGCATAGATTGGGCAATAGTTCAAGCCTCTCTAACCAATAGTCTACGGAAACGCTTACAAACTTAGATCATGACAAAAATCATTTTTTTAAATTTTAGTTGAATATTAACAATTATTATCTGAATTAATTGGTTGCTTCAAATTAGATTACTTTCCAATCCGAAAATCTAGTAAAGAAAGAAAAATAAAAAAAAAATTCAAGATATAAATTTTAGTTTCATTAAATTATTTCTTTCAAATAATTTCCTCTTCCAAACAATATGTTTTAAAACCTCGTTCAGGATTTGAACTCAAGTAGTTATCCACCGAATAGGATGTTAACCATTAGAGCACGAACGAGCTCAATATTATTTAATAGAGTTTAAAAAATCAAAATCTACTTAATCAAACGAACTGTTTAACATCGCAGACTGATTATCTGGGAATAGGACGAACGAAGAAGTAGATAAAACAGTAATAAAATAAGAAATCTCCCAGGTTTATCCGAATAAAAAAAGTTACGATATGTTTTTTTTTATTTTTATTTTTTTATTTTGATTTTACAAAACTCTTTTTCAAAAAAGTTCGGCGATTTAAGTTACTTTGAAATTTGAAAAATTCATTTTGATTTTGAAAGAATTTTGGATTTTATTTTTATTTATAGAATTTCACTTTTCAAAATTAAAGCCTCGTTGATTTCAATTATTTGATTTCTAAACCATACAGATGATATGTGTTCATTTTTAAAAGAATAATCAACAGAGAAATGATATGTAATGCCAGATATATACGTAAATGATACCATAATTTTTACGGGTACTCTGCTAATTATTGCATATTTGTCTACTCTTAGTTTATGACATTATCAAATCTAAGTATAACGACAATTCCAGAAAGAGATTTCCAAAGATGAAGTTTAGTTGGAACAAAAATTTAACGAGTGAAGTGTATGGATTATAATATTTGGTAATAATCTAAAGGCACAATTTTACAAGTATTATCTTGCTAAAAATATGCTAGTACGTAGTTGCATTGTAATGACATTATCATTAGTAAAATTATTATTAAACCTTTTAAGGATATATCTGATCTCTGATTTCACCAAACAGTATAGCATTAGTAATAGTTATGAAATAATATATATATATATATATATATATATATATATTGTGTGTGTGATGTGTGTGTGTGTGTGTGTGTTGTGTGTACTGGTGTGTGGGTGTGTATATATATATATATATATATATATAAATATATAAAAGTGCTATATGTATAAGAAAAACAGTGTTCAGTATCGCAGATAGAGCATTGATATCTAAGTTAGATAGCGTGATATGGACTCAACAACGCTTGGTTATTGAGTTTTTCGTCTATGCGATTATTCAAACTTACTCTAACTTTATATATATTCTGAGATATATGGGTAATCCTATGCACTTATGTGTATAATTAAATGCATTTGCCAATATTCAATAGAATGATAAAATTTCTCATATTTTAAAATTAAGATTAAATTTAAATTATCATTATATATAAGTAGATAGATAATAAAGAAATAAATAAATAAAATAAATTGTAGATATCGTGCATAATTAAATTTTTACTAGTCTTATACGTGTGTGAGTGTGTATACTATATATATATTAAATATATATTATATATATATATATAATATATGTGTTGTGTGTGTGTATTTGCGTGCGTATCATTATATATATACAATTATATATATATAATATATTGTGTGTGGGTGTGTGTGTGTGATGTGTGTTGTGTGTGTACATATCGTATATTTAGATATATCACATTTATATAGATATAAAAATGCATACACTCATTTATACACATACACACACCCACACACACACACACACATATACTATATATATTTATATTTATATATATATATAATAAGAGTATCTAATACATATATAAATAGTTTGGATTTGATAAGGTTTGTATTAGCATACACACGCGCATGCAAGGTGCTGTAATAAAATGTATATGTATATAAAGTAACACATACAGAATAGTGGTTCTTTAGATGTATGCCATTCACAAATACACATACACACAAACACACACACACATATATGTCATATATATGTATATAATATATAAATATATATATGTAATGCACAAATAAGAAAAAACATAGTATTCCAAAAGATTAAATCTACAAATAAATATATACCAACTAGAAATGAATTTATCTTTTAGGATACTTTGTTTTTTCTTATACATACATACACACACAAAGATTATATATAAATATATATATATATATATATATATATATATATATATATATATACTTATATATAATATATGTATGTGTGTGTGTGTGTGCGTGTGTGGCTTATGGTGGGGATACGTACGCGTGCATGTTATAGATGTGCAAACGCATATATATATATATATATATATATATATATATATATATATATATATATATTTATACTCAATGGAGTAGCAATAAATTTCTTTTATTAAATTTTCTAATTAATCCTGAAATATATTCATTCGAATATAAAAGACTTCGATTGGAAGGATAGTGTAAGTTTTGACTAAGTAGACACTAAACCTCGAATCCCACATCTCTTGAGGATACAATTTTCCTCAAGTAACTCTTGAGGTCACAAAAATTCATATTAACAGATCCTTGAAATACAGTTGAGAGTCGCTTGTCGGCCAAATGTAACATGATGAAATACTCTAAATCAGACATGTTTTGCATATGTGTCCACATACAGTGATAAGTTAAAAACCAAAAAATCCACGAATTCATAGAAAATCCTGAAATTATCAATGTAAGTAATAGGGTAAATGGTAAATAATTGATAATGATACGAATAATAGAAAACTAAATTCAGGAATAAACTTTCGATGACAAAATATACAACAATAGTATAGAATCAAAGTTTTGCAATTTATAGAATGAACGAAAAAAATGTATGTATGTATGTATGTTTTATGTATGTGCATGCGTATGAATATATGTATATTTATTCACAGTCCGCACTATCCTACCTATATATATATATATATATATATATAATATATAACATGCACAAAGTGCGTCATAAACGTATCGAGATTGAAGCTGTATTTATCAAGATAGGAATGAACAATGAATGTAATGTTAATTTTTTAGTAACAAAGTCAAAAAGTACCGAAAATCTCGATACTTTCCTCTCTCTCTCTCTCTCTCTCTCTCTCTCTCTCTCTCTCTCTCTCACACACACACACACACACACACACACACACACACATATATACATATATATATATGTATGTATAAATATATATATATATATATATATATATATATATATATATATATATATATATATATATATATGCGTATCTATATATTCCATGGGTAAATAATTTCAGAATTATATCGTTTAAAATTTTTCCTGCAGAGGAATATAAATTTTCCAACAGAAATTATGGAGTTGTTGATTTTATTGTCTAAACAGAATCATTGTGTTGAAATTTTTGCTTTAACAAAACATTAACTCACAGAAATTTAGAATTAAATTTCCGCCTCAAATATTGTATTGATAAAAACAAATTATACTCTTAATAATCGTCTTAGTTTTGAATACAGAGGGAAAAAAGAGCGAAGTAGAAATATTTTTAAAATATTATAACGTTTTAATATTGTCTGAATTTCAAAACATTGGCGACAATAAATTCTAATAGAAAACTGTGATACCAATGCTTCAAAACTATAGCCCTTGGAATAAGAACAATATACAATAAAAAAAATATTTTAATTTTATATATAAGTATTTTGTACTACGTAAGACTAACGCTACTAAACTAGCAATTTATTAAAGTGCAGAGTTTGTTTTGTTTTCGTTTATCTGGCTTTTTAATAAAAATTAGTTTAAAAGAAATTGCCCGTCCTGCTAAAGATGTTTTAAACTAGTTGCAAACAAGATAATTTAGAACAAAATATTTTCCGTGCGAATTTTCAAACCTTTTGGAGGTTTATGATATATGACGAAGAAATTAAATGAATATCACTGAAATTATTTGTTTTGGTATCAATAATCAATACATTATATTGAAAAGAGTTTAAAAACTAAAAATAGATACGATTTTAAAAATAGCGTTAAAGTGTCTATTTAAATTTTAATCGGAATTGGAAGAGTTTTGACAGTCCATGTTTTATAAGAATGCGTTGAAAAATGTTCTGTGTCATAATACCAATTAAAACGATATAAATTCATACATATGCGCACAAAACTGAAGAACAATTGCATACATATTCATTCGTAATATATATGTGAATTAAACGATGAAATTTTAAATTGTTCATTCAATTAGAAATACAAATAAAATATGTACACACATATATACAGATAATGTAAAGACTAAATTGTTATTCACAATCTATATACAATTATTCGGAAGCATTCGAAGTCTTCTCACTCTCTTCCCTCATAATATAGTATATATATATATAATAATATATATATATATATATATATATATATTATTATATATATATAAATATATATATAAATATATATATATTATATATGTGTGTGTATGTGTGTTTAATACAATTGTTAAAAGTAATGCGCTGTTTGTCTACTTTGAAAAACCGTCCAAACATTTCCTACATTATGAACATGCGACCATGTTTATTTAAAATGTTCTATAAGAAACAAACGCATTAAAAGAGAAAAACATTCAAAATATTCCAGATATTAAAAATACAAGTTTAAAGAAGTTTAAAGGAAAAATAAGATCACGAATTACCCTTGAAAAATAACCAAAATCATGCGAGAAGTGATCATATAAAGCGAGAATATTCATATAAGAACCAAACCTATGAAATCATTCGAGAAGGAAAACATAAAATAAAAAATATAAAAAAATAAGTTGAATTAAGGATATTAAAATAACAATAGTGATAACACATTATAAGGAAAATATGTATATTAATATAATATGCATCTTTAAACGATATATATACTATATAAATCAATACATACACACACACAACGCATATATATATATATATAATATAATATATATATATATATATTATAATATATATGTAGTGATGTGTTTGTGTGTGTGTGTCTATACATATATATATGTGATATATATATATATATACTTATATATACTTATATATGAACTGATAAAATATTACAATGTACATATATTTATTCACTACTAAATGAAAAAAAAATATTAATAGACAAAAGATCAATAACACCATAGCCAGACATTGTTATTAAGCTAATGATCTTCTGAAAATTTCACCACATTATGTTCGAATTTCCGTAGAAATTAATTGAATTAACAATGAAAGAATTTCATTAAATTCTTTTCTTTCATACGTAGAGTATGAAAACACACACACACACACACACACACACACACACAAATAATATATATATAATATAATATATTATATAATATAATATATATATATATTAATATATGCATATCATACCTGAGTTGTCAATTCATTTAGAACATTAAAAAAAAATTTTTAAAAAGTGAAAATAACCAAGAAATGAAACTATATGAACTTTATAAGTAAAATAATTAATGAAAGAATACTATATATATATGTATATGTCTTATGTATGTATATATATATATATATATATATATATATATATATATATATATATATATATATATAACATATAATATGATGTGTGTGTGTGGGTGGTTGTGTTCTGTGTGTGTGTGTGTGTGTGTGCTTGTGTATATTCATACATATGAAACATTAGAAAAAATACGAAAGGAAATTACAAAAAATAATATTCCTGTTTTTTTATCACCTTTTGTCCATCTTGTTATATATATATATATATATATATATATAAAATATATATATATATATGGTGTGTGTGTGTGGTGTGTGTGGTGTGTGTGTGTGTGTAAATTGCAGATATACAGGCAATGAGAAAAAATAACGTCCATAGATATTAATATGAAAAAATTTTCTACCGAATATACCAGTTGTAATAAAATGTATTAACGAAAGATTTATCTATTTTAGAATTTAAAACAACACACAACAATAATAATAATAATAATAATAATAATAATAAAATAATAATAATAATAATAATAATAATAAAATAATATAGAATAGTAATTGTAAATTGTTGAAGTAGTAGCTAGCTAAAAGAACAATAATAAGATTAATAATAATAATAAGAATAATGATACTACTACTACTACACTACTACTACTACTACTACTACTATAATAATAATAATAATAATAATAATAATAATAATAATAATAATAATAATAATAATAATACAATTCAGTAAATACTACCAGTGAAAACTTGTGTGAAAAACTCACAAGCAAATGATAATTCCCTTTTATAATTCAATGTGGAATAGTTTCGCTCAAGAATCGAAGTAATATGTTATAATATAGTTATAATTATATACAGATATAATAATAATTATAACTATAATGATATATAGTTATTATAAATATATGTTAAAATATTATAATATACTCAAATAATATTGTTATAAATTGTTCTAGCAAATAAACAAAATCTATATTTGATGAACGTATAAAAAACGAAATCATCGAATACTAATTTTTAGAATTAGGCAAAAGTATTTATTCATATGAATGAACAAGAAATTTTATAATTTCTGCATAAACGAATTTATCTATCTATCTATTTATCTATCCCACAACTATATAATATAATATATATAATTATATATATATATATATATATATTATATATATAAAAAACACACATTCAACCATAATCATGTCAAAGCAGAAACCGAACGTTGTAAAAAATGTTCCAATAAATAACTAAATAAAACTAAACCTTTTATTTATTTAATCTATCTATCTATCTATCTATCTATCTATCATCTATATAAAAATATATAATATATATATTATATATATATATATATATTATATGCGTGTGTGTGTTTTTATAATAAAGTATAGATTTATGTAAAATGCACTTGTGTATGTTTATTAACATTTGTATTTGCCAATAGCAATTGAACACAACAAAATATCTTTTGCAATATTACATTCTCTTAAAACAACAAAACCTTTTTACCGCAAATCATCAAATGAAATTTAAAAGATTGTAAAGAAATATTTTTTCAAAACTGCAATGAAAAATAACAAGAACTAATATAATAATAATAATAATAATAATAATAATATAAAATATAATAATAATATAGACATGAGGAGAGCTGCAGTTGCTCAGTTCCAGCGAAA
>JALAJA010000885.1:22500-24563 GCA_023376005.1 Doryteuthis pealeii
ATTTAATGTCAATGTCATCCCCGTAGAAGAACAATAGTTGTTAATGTAATCCTTGTAAAGAACCATAGATGGGGGATGATGGGATTCATGCCTTTCCTTAAGGGTAATATCTAGACTGGAGTTCAAACTCGGTTAATACTTACCTGCCTTAGGGCGGGTAAGTAAAAGTAAAGACGGTGGAGTGGCTAATTTTCGGTATCAGCCTTTCCACGAACACTAGACCAGAGAGTCTGTTTTTGCATCTAAGATGGAGCACTAGACCAGAGAGTCTGTTTTTGCATCTAAGATGAAGCGCCACACCTCCCCATTTTGCCGCACAGATCCAAGCAGTGCTATTCATGTGCTGAGTTGGCGAGGGGCAGTATCGACCCCAGAATATTGTGGTTCTGAAGCGGATGTTCTATGGATTGGGCTAAACCGAAATAAATCAAATAAAGTTCCAGCACCTGCCCTCTCACCTAAAAGGGGAAGGTTCGGTTTTATTGCCCGCTGCCTAAAGCGCCTCAATAAAGGAAAGCTGACAGGACCACACATATTTTTTTGCAGAGGCCTTTGCATGGCTTCGGCTTGTGTATAGATCTCCATCTTCTGTTAATCCGGCACAGTGAAAGGTCAGGAAATAAACACTACGATGTTATAGCCGAGCACGTAGGCCTCTAACACCACGGGGCTTATATGCTACTCATACGCTGAGTTGGTGAGGACCCGGTATCGAGTTAGGCCGTGTGGTTTCTAGCCGGACGCTCTATCGACTGAGCTAACCCGGCCCCTGATATTAATCGAAAGTGAACTTAATAGCGCGACTGATGTTCAAACTGGCGAGGGCCGGTATCGAACTAGGAACCTTGTGGAAAATAAATACTACAATGTTATAGGTCCAGCGCGTTTAGCCTCTACGTCAGGAGGACTCCCCATTTTTGTTTGATACATGAATTCCTATAGAAGTAATATCTTACATGTACATAAAAAAGTAAGTAAATCGACCGGAGTGGTCTATTGTTGGTATTAGCCATACAGCGAAGGGAGTCTATCCCTTTTCTCTAGCGCTAGAGTTTTTGCGTCTGAGGTGACGCTCTACACGAAAAACAAGCTCCCCGTTTTTACTGCACATATCCCTGTGCTATTTATGTGCTGAGTTGCTGACGTTGTTATTGAACCCGGAACTTGTGGTTCCGAGCCGGATGCTCTATCATCTGGAGAAACCGCCCCTATACTTAATTTCCCACCAATGGAATGTTCCCTTTTTGGCCTAATTTAAATCGGCATATTTTTATTTTTCCAGCTAAGAAAAAAGACTCTTAATGAATTTCTTTATTCTGTACTTAGAACATTAAACTTGCTTCAATTAACAAAAGGAAAGAAAGAAACAGAGAAGAAAAAAAACAGCTGATTGCTAAATTTAACATTTCATTACATTCTGTTGAAATTTGTTGCGAATATTTCACTGACTGCTTTTATTGGAAGTCATGTAAAACATGTGTAAACGCTAGTTTACTGTAAACTTTACACCCTCGTGAATGTTAAAAGATGTCATTTGACTTAAATAATAAACATTTCGAGAAAGTACGAATAGATAATGGACAAGTGAAATAAAGAAAATAGATATTTTCTCAGTGAATTAGAATCTGAGCTCGCATCAAGCAATAACCTGACAGATTATATACATATGCGTATAGAGTGTAACGGTTATCGTCGTAGGAAAATGGACACGGCGATCCGAGTTCAAATCCTGGACTAGGCTGTTTAAACTTTTCATATACCTTTGAGGAAAGCTATGAATCCACCTATTTTCCCTCGGTTATGGGTAAAATAGAAGGACAGACTGGGATTTTGGGACCATCTGACCTTTAGGCACCCCTTTTGCGATCTCGATTCATAAGGAACATGTTTTTCATTTACACCGTCAACATCCGGTTGTTTGTTAACAGACATTTTTAATTATAAAATTAACCCTAACCTTAACCCTAACCCTAACCCCTAAACCTGACCCCTAACAAAAACCGGATGTTGACGGTATAAATGAAAAAAAAATGTACTTATGAATCGAGATCGCAAAAGGGGGT
>JALAJA010000886.1:0-7500 GCA_023376005.1 Doryteuthis pealeii
CAGATTAGGGGTGTTTGTTTCAATCCTTCCTCTGATATCCAAACTTCCAAACCCTTTTCTAATCCTTTTGGACTGTTCCAAGTGCACCAACTACAATTGGTATAACTTCACTTTCATATTCCATAAACTTTTTCAGTTTCTCTGCAAGCGCTCCAGATATTTTCATTTTTTTCATTTTTCCTTTAACTTCACCCTGTGATCACTGGCAACTTGCAAAATCCACCAGTTGACAAGTTCTTTCTTTTTTGTTAATCAACACTAGGTCTGGTCTTCTGCTGGGATAGGTGATCCGTTTTAATTCAAAGTCCCAGAGAATTTTGTGCGTTTCGTTCTCAAGAACAGATTCTGGTTTATGCATATACCATTTTGTTGTGGTGGTCAAAAATTTAATTTCTTGCATAATTCCCAGTGATCACCTTCCCAACCCAGTCGTGTCTAGTTTTGTATTCTCGTTGTGCTAGTTTGCACATTCGCAGAGTATATTGGTTAACAGTTTCATCTCTATTACCGCAAATTATTATTATTATTATTATGTATTATTACTATTTACTATTATTATTATTTATTATTATATTAATTTAGTAATATTTTGTTATATTTTGTAACTTAGGGGAACCAGAAAAAGATTCCCGAACCATTTTCAAATTATAATGTCAAACTCTCCCAAACAATTGATGTCCAGCGTCTGTCCAACGACAATTTACCGTCAACAGATTTGGTTTTCATTCTAAATTTCGCGTTAAGGTAATTAAACAAAAATAGAATACATTTTAATTTCAAACCAACTTGGTTTTATTCTTTTCACCATAATCTTATATCCACGTATGTTTTTGTACAAATAACAATTATATAATAGAATTAGTTTCAATTTAACTAGACTAATTTTTCTCTTAATCTTAACATGATGAATATTTGTGTATATAATAATCAATAAAAATATTCTTACAAATATAAAAATATTATACTGAATATTATCTAATATATTTTTTGTTATTTTATTATTCCAATTAATTTTCCAAGTGTGTTTGTTTATAAACTAAAATCTAATATAACCAACAAAGACGTAACGAATTATATGTACATATTTAACACATTTGTTTTAGTATATTTAATTGTTTATTTTGTATTTGATATGGTGTCAATGAATTGGATTGTTAATAGTCATGCCCCAATATTTCCTTTCATATCATCTCGTGGGGAAATGAGATTAATTGGCGATGACCATCTTCTCTTCAAAGATACATGTGACAGGTTTGTAATGAGTTAATGGTAGCAAGGAATGCCATTTTGGTCTACAAGAGCTTCAAAAATTATATTTCTTACTTCACCTTAAGGCTTTAATTGAACTGGAAATACCTGAAAAATTGGGGATAATATAATCAAAATTTTGTCTTGAAAAAGAATTAATTTTATAAAAATTGTTGTATTTACTTGTCAATTAGAGGAGTAATCTTCCCTAATCATGAGGAGTAATCTTCGCCTATTGATAGCTTAGAGAGAAGCGAAAAAAGAACGATATATGGCGAGAGGAAAGTGAAAGATAAAATTCATGAAAGCAAGTAATTGAAAAAAGATAACGCCCTGTCTTCCCGGCTTAGAATACGCAGATTTTATCGCCTGAAAAATGGCAAGACCCAAACCCCCACAAAAAAAAGAAAAGAGTAATACAAGAGTTCTGGGGAGTAAGAAATACCACTTCAATACTATTACTCCCAGGCCCACTCTGACCCGCGATTAGTAATATCTATAAGGTCCCATTTATGGGTAATAATAGATCTGCCTTAACAAAAATTATGTGTAATAGAAAAGAATAACTGAATAACATAAACGTGTGCCTAAAGAAAAAAAAACTCTTAAAAAAACAACACAAAGTTGTAAATATAAACGATACGGTTACCTAACCTCTTTGCATAAATTAATTCCAGTCGGGGTGACATGCCGTTAAAATCAATCAATCAATTACACCAGATCGATTCTTATATAAATCGTTTTTCATTTCACCAATCTTTACAATTATCACCAAGTGCGCTTTAATTCCAGAACTTCTTCAAAGAAAAAGGAAATATAACCTCAAATAACTAAAAGGAAAAATTTAATTCAAAATATGTTAATTGTTTTTTAATACATTCTAAGTTGTTTGGTGTTATTACATACACTAAATATTCGTGTATAACATGGACCTTTTCCCCCCCACTTTCAGTCCTGAAATATAGTAGTACGTATTATTACAAGAAAATGAATATTAATCTTTTATTTGGCTATATTGCATTACTATATTCAGGATGGTATGACGAATGTAAGATATATCAATGACCCAAACTAACTAATGTGTAACAAAAACAAAATACAGAGAAATAATTACTAGAACATGTGTTTTTCTAAGATTCTTTTACTTCTAGAGTGAGCATAGTTTTGTCATAAGCTGATTTGCATTATTGGGTTAGCAAATACTTGAATTTTGCTCAAAATACTGCAAAAATATTTTTTAAGATAAATAAACTGCTGAATATTTTATGTTTTAGTCAATATCAAACGGATAAAAAGTTGAATAAATGTGAAATATAGCTTGTTATAATTTTAAAAAATAAGTGCATATTATATACAAATACTATTTTTTTCAGAATGTTGCAGTCCTAATTAAAGGATGCTAGTAATACACAAGGGAATGTTATAACACGAATAATTACGTTGCTTTTAAACCGCATCATGGAAAGAGTTATGAACCATACAAGACCAACCTAGAACCAGTCCCCAAAATAATTACTTTACCGTTCACTGGTTACCTATCGAAGTTCAAAATCAAAGATTATTTAATGTACATGGTAATATATATGCTAGATTAGTCAGATCTTTGGGAAATAAGGAATTCACTGTAAAACGTATTAACAGTATTAAAAATTATGTAACATTCTAGTATATAATTTAAAATAGTATTATATTAGTACAAGAGTTATAGAAAGAAAGAAATGAATCGTAAACCGTCTATCATACTTTAGTTGGAACACATTGACTATTGTAATGTATGTATATGATCTGTTGACATATGAAGAATTTTTCTTTTCTTTTTCTTTTTTGTTATTAACATTTCCATCTGAAAGACATTTTACTTACGTTAATGCAGATAATATAAAATAAAAATATTTCTTTTAATCTAAGGAATTATTCAAAAGAATACCAATCGGAGAAAATTAAAAGTTGTGATTTTTTTTGTCATATCTTTTGATTTTTTTCTATTAATTTTTACTTTATTTTATCTCCCGTAATGTGATTAGAAAAGAACATTGAAAGTAATTTAATTGAATGTTTGTGATACAAAAAATTCATAGGATAAAATAAGTAATAGAAGTGACAAATTACCTTTTTCTCTCAATCTCTCTCTGTCACCCCTCTGTCTTTCACACACACACACACACACACACACACACACATATAACATATTACCTTCACTATACATATACACACGAAACGCATGCTCACCACACACACACACACACACACACACACACACACACACATATATATATATATATATAGAGAGAGAAGAGAGAAAGAAGAGAGAATGAAATGAAAACAGATACTAGAATGAAGGAGAGAGAGAGAGAGAGAGAGAGAGAAATGAAAGAGAGAATGAAATGAAAAACAGATACAGAATGAAGAAGAGAGAGAGAGAGAGAGAGAGAGAAGAGAGAGAGAGAGAGGAAAAATAGAAATGAAAAACAGATATAGAATGAAGAGAGAGAGAGAGAGAGAGAGAGAGAGAGAGAGAGAGAGAGAAATGAAGAGAGAATGAAATGAAAAACAGATACTAGAATGAGAGAGAGAGAGAGAGAGAGAGAGAGAGAGAGAGAGAGAATGAGAGAGAATGAAATGAAAAAACAGATACTAGAATGAAGAAGAGAGAGAGAGAGAGAGAGAGAGAGAGAGAGAGAAGAGAGAGAGAAAATGAAGAGAGAATGAAATGAAAAACAGATACTAGAATGAAGAGAGAGAGAGAGAGAGAGAGAGAGAGAGAGAGAGAGAGAGAAATGAAGAGAGAATGAAATGAAAAACAATACTGAGAGAGAGAGAGAGAGAGAGAGAGGGGGGGGAAGAGAGAATGAAATGAAAAACAGATACTAGAATGAAAAGAGCGAGAGTGCAATAGAATGCGACAGAGAGATAGATACACAGAGAGAGGAAGAGATTGAGAAATTGAAGATGAAAGTGATAAAGACGATATAATATATAATGAAAGAGGGAAAGACATACTTAAAAGAAAAAGTGAATATGAAAGTGTGAAAAAAGTGTCAGATAGATAGATAGATAGAGATAGATAGATAATATATGTGGATTTCCCAAGAGAATAAAGAATTCTCAATATGTATATTTCAGAGTAGGAAATTAAAAACAACAAAAACATGGACAAGTGATAAACAAATAAAAAAAATTATAAAAAATCACAATATGAATTTATTCATGTACTTATTCGAATATGTATATTATTTACATTTAAACTGCTCAACTGATATTGATTACACACAAACACACACACCACACACACACACACACACACACATATATATATAATATATATATATAATTATATATATAATCATATGGGTTTCGGTGTGTATGCATAGCCTTGTTTCGATGCATACAAGGAGACACACATCTATATTTGAAGGTTGATAAGTATATTAAAAGCATAACTTTTTTAATCTGATTTCGTTACTCAATTTCAAATCACAGTTAAAGAAATGAAATACCAACAAGAATCACTTTAATAAATTCCTGAGAACAACAACTACAAAAACAAAAACAATCATTGTACATTATCACGAATGTTGCTGCATTCTGATACGTCCAATATAAGAAATCATTTTTACAACTATTTTTTATACTTCTTTTTCAATAATGTCGATTTTCTTTTTAAAAAATAAAGATGTTTCCCTTGATTTTATTTTGCTATCAATATTCTCTTTCTTTTACATCCCTTTTATCGAAATTCGTTTCATGAAATATGAAAAAAATCAATGTCTTGTTTCTTTGAACAGAGTCAATTAGAAGTGAATTCTATCAAGGAGAATCTATAGAACGACAATAAACAACGATACCAGCTTTATATTTGCGTAGAGAACAATGATACAATTCGTAACCTTTGCTAATTTTGCATTTAGCTAAAACTATCTGAATTACCCGTCTACGGCAGGCAATGATTGATTTGTTGATTTTAACGGCATGACAATCCGTTGAGTATTATTTCATGCCTAAAGGTTAGAGAATCGGGTTTATTCTACGTTCATATTTACATTTCTAGTATACTTGTTCTTTTAATATTTTTGCACATAGTCCTAGTGAATAGGAATAATTTATGAACAGATCTATTTGGCCCATTAGCCTTTCTAATATAATACATATGTATTAATATACATACTAACAACATGCAATTGTATTTATATCTACAACAAAATAGCAGTTTACAGTGTTATCAGGAAGGCTAATTTGCATATTGATATTAAAAATTTGATTTTGATAAATATGGACTTAGCATTACTGATTTTTAATTGTTTGGTTTTATCTTAATATGAGCAAAAATCTCAGGGATAAATCTTAAAAGAAATCCATTAACTAGAAGAAATAACTGTAATTTTATTTTTTACTTCCTATTTTAACTAAATAGTTAAATTAGGGAAATTTAGCAATGAAAGACGGGAGTGATGGAAGAGTAACTTTCAGTCGTTCTATTTTTCGATTAAACTATCACTCCAACTCAGAGATGACCCTGCAGTAATAGCAATGAAGAGATACTGCACATTTCTCAGAGCTCTAAAACCATCAGATGCAGTTTAGTGTCATATCCAGGACACCTCGCATTTTTCTTACACCTCTACTGTGTTATATTTGTAGGGGGATTATCTTCCCTTGGAGTTATCTGTCCGGCTTGTTGTCGCTTGTTCCCACCAGGGGACGTATGATATTTAAGCGGCTGATTCGAATTTCTCTTCCTCTTTCCTCGCTACGAGACCACATGGGTTAGACACGGTCAACCCCTTTCACGGTGGGACTCCGGCCCCCCTCCTAGTAAGTCATTTCTATCTATGGACTCTCCAGTCCTTTTATATATGTAGGTTTATCTACTCTTGTATTTGTATCTTATGTATCCATGTACTCTTCTATTATGTATCCTTTGTATTCATGTGCTGTTATCTATTAAATGTATTGTCCCTCAATCCTTGTCGGAGTTGTATGTTCTTCAAATATTCACTTTGAATCTCACATAGTCAATAAACAGACATAAATGGTAACTGTTACTAAATTAATTGATATATAAGTGATAATTCCAGATGACGTTAATGGGATTTACATATATTGTTTATGTTGTCTTATGAAGTTAAGATTGTTCTCTAAAATTATCCCCCCCGCCCCAATTTGATGGGGCTTAGAATACGACTACTTAATCCTATGCAGGGGAGTAAAAACCCCACCAAGGAGGATTCTGGGTAAGACACTATATCCGGTGGCTAGGCTCAAGTTCTGGAGCTCTGGGGAGTACGGACACACCCTTTTATTGCCATTATGCCAAGGTCCTCTCGGACACAGAGTTAAGGCTCCATCTATGGGTTAAGTAGAAGTATTTGCCTCATACGCCACTTGTATGGGCTGGGCACAAGGCCTCGTTTTAACGTGGGCCCACCCACAAGCCGAAGCTCATGGGTGGGAAAGAACAAAAATTGCATCGACCCTTTCGGCATTCCCCCTCAAGGGGGCGCCCCAGGCGCTGGGCAATAAGCCCAGCCCTGCCCTTTTAAGTCTAGGGGACAGGTATTGCCTGGTGGGGGGATAGCCCCCTGGGATCGACGCTATTAACTTGTAAGGTCCAGCGGCCGAAGCTCACTGGACCCCCGGTCGAAACCGGTGTTAGATATGTTGGACATATGGGTTAATTAGATGTGTTTGAGAATTATTCGTATTAGATAGAAATACTTGATTAATTATACCTGCGGGCAAATTATTTGTATTTAGAATAGTTACTTGAAACTATAACTATTTACTATTTACTAAGGGTTAGCATTATTACTTAATTGAAACCAAATAATTTATGGGCAATTTAATGCTGCAATTTAATTCATTTCTAAATGTTAGATTAAAATCATTATTATATTTTCAATGTTCCATTTGCATTTATTTTTAATTTACACTGTTTTTTATTATTCTTTAATATTAATTTGTTCGCTCACAGTTGTATGGCTTCAAGCATTCCGATCTAATTTATACACAATTATATTGTTTAAAGTAACTATTCCTATTTAATAATAATCATTTGTTTGCACAGTTATATGATATCATATACTCTCATTCAATGATTTCAAAACAGATTCATTGAACCCATATAGTGAAGCTGAGAGTACTTGTAATTAAGAGATGCTCAATACTACTCAATACTCCAGAACAATATACTCACCACTGGATGTAGTTTAGTGTCATAACTAGGATATCTTTGGAGGTGGGCTTACTTCTTTG
>JALAJA010000886.1:12500-22500 GCA_023376005.1 Doryteuthis pealeii
CAAATAAAATAAGAAAGAAATACGTTTCCAAAATTAAGATATATTCGAAGAATAATACTGACATCAAGATCGGGTAAGGAATAAAGGTCCATAAAAAGCTGAAATAAATGATGTTAGGAGCTCTTGTATAAATAGTTTTTTAAAAAATGAATATTGCACAGAATTTGCCGATAAAAAGTGTAAAAGCCAAAGAAGCATAAAAGGAAATCTTCTCGTCGAGAAAAGAGAGATGGGGTGAAGTGAATATTAACTAAGAAAATATAAGCGACAAAGAAAATTGTTTTGGATTTATGTTTGCATAAAAGATTGTTTTGCAAGGGAAATGTAATAAAAAAGGCGGAAAGAATATCAGCAGTGACAATAGCGATTGAGTTAAAATGATAATAGACAAACATTTTTAAAAAGGAAAGGAAAATATAAAACGACAAACAAATAAAAAAAAGATGAGAAAAATAAGAGAAATTTAAGAGACGCCAGATGAAATTGTAAAAAAGAAATTAAAGGTCATATAAAAAAGTGATTGTAAAAGGGAATGAAGAAATGAGAAAAAAATAGGGTAAGAGAGATGAGATAAAAGGGAGATAAATAAATAAATAAGTAAATAAATAAAGAAAGAAGAAAGAAAGAAAGAGCTGTTGAAAGAGAGAAGCAAATTACGAAAGACGGAAAGAAAAAAGAAAGAAAGAGCTGTTAAAAGAGAGAAGCAAATTACGAAAGACGGAAAGAAAGAAAGAAAGAGCTGTTAAAAGAGAGAAGCAAATTACGAAAGACGGAAAGAAAGAAAGAAAGTGCTGTTAAAAAGAGAGAAAAAAAATTACGAAAGACGGAAAGAAAGAAAGAAAAGAGAAGAAAGAAGAAAGAAAGAAAAAGAGAAAGCAAATTACGAAAGACGGAAAGAAAGAAAGAAAGAGCTGTTAAAAGAGAGAAGCAAATTACGAAAGACGGAAAGAAAGAAAGAAAGGCTGTTTAAAGAGAGAAGCAAATACGAAAGACGGAAAGAAGAAAGAAAGTGCTGTTAAAAGAGAGAAGCAAATTACGAAAGACGGAAAGAAAGAAAGAAAGTGCTGTTAAAAGAGAGAAGCAAATTACGAAAGACGGAAAGAAAGAAAGAAAGTGCTGTTAAAAGAGAGAAGCAAATTACGAAAGACGGAAAGAAAGAAAGAAGTGCTGTTAAAGAGAGAAGCAAATTACGAAAGACGGAAAGAAAGAAAGAAAGTGCTGTTAAAAGAGAGAAGCAAATTACGAAAGACGGAAAGAAAGAAAGAAAGAAAGAGCTGTTAAAAGAGAGAAGCAAATTACGAAAGACGGAAAGAAAATAGAGCAAAATATAAAACAAACAAACAAACAAAGAAGAAAAAAGAAAAAGAAAAAGAAAAATAGATAAAGAAAGAAAGTGAAAGAAAGAAAGAAACAAACAAAGAAAAGGAAAAAAAGAAATAAAGAAAAGAGAACTTTTAAAACAAAAAAAGAAGCAACTTAAACAAAAGAAAAGAAAAAAAGAGAAAAGGAAAAAATACATTAAAACAAAGAAGAAAGAAAGAGTGAGTTATTGAAAAGAAGAGAAACTAATTAAGCAAAAGAAAGACGGAAAGAAAAAAGAGCAAAATAGAAAACAAACAAAGAAGAAAAAAAGAAAAAGAAAAGAAAAAATAGACAAAGAAAGAAAGTGAAAGAAACAAACAAACAAACAAAAGGAAAAAAAGAAAGAAAGAAAAGAGAACTTTTAAAACAAAAAAAGAAGCAACTTAAACAAAAGAAGAAAAGAAAAGAAAAATACATTAAAACAAAGAAGAAAGAAAGAGAGAAGCTGATTAAGCAAAAGAAAGGGGGAAAGAAAAAAAGAACATTAAAAATGTAGAAAAGAAAGAAAGAAAAAAGGAAAGTACATACCAAAAAAAGAAAAAGATAAAAGAAATGACTAAAACAGCTGACAAGAAAAGAAAGTGAGTGGGAGGGGAAATAACGACACTAAAAGAAAATATGAATGTTAAATTTCACATGAGATGAAAAGATACTTTTTAAAAAAGATAGAGAATAAAAAAAATGAAAGGGGTAGTAGCTAGATAAAAAAAGGACGATTGTCATATCTCGGAAGGTCGAAATGTAGGGAGACATTTTATGTTCAAGTGAATTAATACTCAATGCAAGAAACGATAACCATAAAAAAAAACTGACGTTCAGATTGAATTAAAAAGAGGGTAATTGACAGTAAATGAAAAATAGACGTCAAAGGTAGGTGAAACCTTTTTGGCAAAGACGAAGTAAATATTACTTGGGAAATTATGAAAGGTTAATTATTGGATTAAGGGAAAACGGACATTAATAATGGAGAAAAATCAGTGAAAATTGTATATAAAGATGACACGATCGGATAAAAGGAAGATGTAAAAATGAAAAAAAAAAAAAATAATAATAATAATAATAAAAATGAACACAGGATGAATGGGAAGGACAAAAAAGGATTTTATTTGAGATGAAAGGATGAACTTATTCGGTACTAAAAGAGTATACTCATGTAAGAGGCTATTAAGAAAAATGAAGACTAAAAACGAAAATAAAACAAGGAAAATATATAAATATTGTAAAAAAATCATATATAAGTCGTGGATATTCGTTCACCTTATAATGAAGTAGAAATATGTGACAATAAATATGTATACCAAATGTATTTGCATTACATCAAACTGTTTGGCTGACGATAGAATTTAGGTGAGTTAACTCTTCTCAGTTATTTTTATCTGTTTCACGTTATTTATAAGAAGCGACGTTGAAAAGTTTCCGGACAACTAAGAATAGAATGAAAATATTGACTTTTTAAAAGGGTTAAAAGAAAAGTTTAGAAATTATGTGCTCAATGTGTTGAAATATGACGTAAATGAATAAAAAATCATGTACGTTTCTTGGTCTGGTCTAGAACTTTGCAACATATTTCAACATATCTATCAATCAAGTGCTTTCTATTCCAGCTTATCTATATTTTATACACAGACACCCACACAAATACTCCATTCCTCATAACATTTCTTGAGTTCCTCCTCCTACTTACTCCTACCGCTACTCGGTTTGTTTAAAAATGAACCACGAAAACATATCACTAATCTACACCTGACGATGGCACTGAGTAGTGTCGAAAGTACTCGTGATATATATATATATATATATATATATAAAACTAATTGGCAGCACAGATAAGACTTGGCTCTCTTTGATCGACTACTATCCTATCATCCCCACTATTTACTGTCTCCCTAAAACACACAAACCAAGGATTCCATTGAGACCCATGGGTTCAGGAATTGAAACCGCCCCTCATAATATAGCTAAGTCTCTGGCCAAAGTACTTACTCACCCTCTTGGGTACAGTTAGTAAATCTCATATCAACAATTCTAATAGTTTAATTGAAAAAATAAGAAATGTGAGCAGGAACAACAAATAAGTAGCAAAGCTGGACGTTAAATCACTTTACACAAATATCCCGGTTGACAAATGCATCACTCCTCTAGAAAACTATCTCAATAAAATTAATACTCCATTACGATAACCTGTAAACAAGATAATCCAAATTTGCAGACTTTGCACTAAAAACTGTTTCTTCCAATATAACGGCATTTTTTATAAACAGAAGTTCGGGTTGCCGATGGCGTACCCTTTGAATGGTGTATTAGCCTGGTTATTCCTGGAATTTTGAGAACCTGGTCCCATAAAATATATTTTACCTAACAACTCTGACTTTTTCCGTTACATTGATGACACATTATTCATTTAATTTAACTGATATCATTGATAAATTAAATTATATGGAACCCTCCATTAAGTTCACTTATGAACTTGAACAAAATCATGCCCTACCATTCTTAGAAACACTTATAATAAATAATATCAACAATTTAGAATTTAAAGTCTACCACAAGAATACTAAAAAAAACGACTACATTCATTTTTATTCCCACCACAATAATAAGATAAAGAGTGGAACAATAATAGGTTTTTTTCTTAGTGCACTTAGGATATGTCACAAAAAATATATTTAGAAGAGCAGTTTAATCATATTGAAAAGTATTTTTCAAAATTACATCACCCTTTAAACTTCATACACCGCCCAACATAAAAGCTTTTAACATACTTAATTGAAAAAATAACACTACTTTTCCTAATGTACACACCATAACAACCATAACGATTCTGATAGGTACATCATACTTCCCAATAATCCTATCACTGATAAAATAAACAGAAACCTAAAGACTATAGGTATTAAGACAGTTACTCACTCACGAAAACAATCAAAAACATTTTACAGAATAAAAATAATCACTAGCACCCACCGAGCTTTGCACGGTGGATTTTCTGAATTGTAACAGGGAAGTAGGAAGAGACTTCTGGTTCATTGACTGGACGGATCTCGGAACATGAGTATCACATTGAACGAGGTTTTCTGAGTAACACTCTAGCTAAACATATTATAGACATGAACCATGCCTTCGATTTTGAAGATGCTGAAATATTAAACTCACATACACAGTGGAACACTGTTATTCTCACACATCAGACCATCCCCCAAAGACAAGTATCTTTTAATAAATCCCCATACTTAGCAACTAGTACTTAAAAATCATAGAATCCCTTTCACATAAACAATTTTAGCTAGAGTGTTTACTCAAGAAAACCTCGTTCAATGTGATACTCATGTTCCGAGATCCGTCCAGTCAATGAACCAGAAAAGTCTTTCCTACTTCCCTGTTACAATTTTCAGAAAATCCACGTGCAAACCCCCGCCTCGGTGGGTTTGCTAGTAGTTGATTATTTTTTATCCTGTAAAATGTTTTTTGATTGTTTTCGTGGAGTGAGTAACTGTCTTATTACCTATAAGTCTTTAGGTTTCTGTATTTTATCAGTGATAGGATTATTGGGAAGTATGATGTACCTATCAGAATCGTTTTGGTTGTATATGGTGTGTATCATTAGGAAAAAAGTAGTGTTATTTTCTTCAATAAGTATGTTCAAAGCCTTTTTTTATGTTAGGGCGGTGTATGAAGTTTTAAAAGGGTGATGTAATTTTGAAAAATTACTTTCAATATGATGTAAACTGCTCTTCTAAATATAATTTTTTGACATATCCTAAGTGCACTAAGAAAAAAACCTATTATTTGTGTCCACTCTTTATCTATTATTGTCGGTGGAATTAAAAATGGAAGTAGTCGTTTTTTTTTAGTATTCTTGTGGTAGACTTTAAATTCTAAATTTGTTATAATTATTTATTATAAGGTGTTTCTAAGAATTGGCAATAGGCATGATTTTTGTTCAAGTTCATAAGTGAACTTAATGGAGGTTCCAATAAATTTAAATTTATCAATGATATCAGTTAAATTAATGAATAATGTTCATCAATGTAACGCGAAAAAGTCAGAGTTGTTAGTAAAATATATTTTTATGCGGGACCAGGTTCTCAAAATTCCAGAATAACCAGGCTAAGTACACCATTCCAAAGGGTACGCCATCGGCAACCCGAACTTCTGTTTATAAAAAAATGCCGTATATTGAAGAAACAGTTTTTAGTGCAAAGTCTGCAAATTTGGATTATCTTGTTACAGGTTATCGTAAATGGAGTTATTAATTTTATTGAGAATAGTTTTTCTAGAGGAGTGATGCATTTGTCAACCGGGATATTTGTTGTAAAGTGATTAACGTCCAGCTTTGCTACTTATTTGTTGTTCTTGCTCACATTTCTTATTTTTTCAATTAAACTTATTAGAATTGTGATGATGAAGATTTTACTAACTGTACCAAGGAGGGTGAAGTAAGTACTTTGGGCCAGAGGACTGAAGCGATATTATGAGGGGCGTTTCAATCCTGTAACCCATGGTCTCAATGGAATCCTTGGTTGTGTGGTTTAGGGAGACAGTAAAATGTGGGGATTGATAGGATAGTAGTCGATCAAAGAGAGCCAAGTCTTATCTGTGCTGGCAAATTAGTTTTTATATAATATATATATATATATATATTCACGAGTACTTTCGACACTACTCAGTGCCATTCGTCAGGCTGTAGATTAGGATATGTTTTCGTGGTTCATTTTTAAACAAACCGAGTAGCCGGTAGAGTTAAGTAGGAGGAGAACCTCAAGAAATTGTTATGAGGAATGGAGTTTGGTGGGGTCTGTTTAAAAATATAGATAAGCTGCGAAATAGAAAAGCACTTGATTGATAGATATGTTGAAATATGTTGCAAAGTTCTAGACCAGACCAAGAAAAACGTACATGATTTTTTATTCATTTACGTCATAATTTTCAACACAATTGAGCCACATAATTTCTAAAACTTTTCTTTTACACCCTTTTAAATAAAAAGTTCAATTATTTCAATTCTATCTTAGTTGTCCGGAAACTTTTCAACCGTCGCTTCTTATAAAATATAACGTGAAACAGATAAAATAACTTGGAAGAGTTAACTCACCTAAAATTCATATCGTCAGCCAAAACAGTTTGATGAATGCAAATACATTGGTTATAACATATTTTATTGTCACATATTTCTATTGTCATTATAAGGTGAACGAATATCACGACTTATATATGATTTTTTTACAAATATTTATATATTTTCCTTGTTTTTATTTTCGTTTTTAGTCTTCCATTTTTTCTTAATAGCCTCTACATGAGTATACTCTTTTAGTACCGAATAAGTTCATCCTTCATTCTCAAATAAAATCCTTTTTTGTCCTTATCCCATCATCCTGTGTTCATTTTTATTATTATTATTATTATTTTTTTTTTTTTTCAATTTTTACATCTCCTTTTATCGATCGTGTCATCTTTATATACAATTTTTCACTGATTTTTCCCATTATTAATGATCCGTTTTCCCGTAATCCAATAAATTAACCTTTCATAATTTCCCAAGTAATATTTACTTCCGTCTTTGCCAAAAAATGGTTTCAACCTACCTTTTGACGTCTATTTTTCAGTTTTTTTACTGTTCAATTACCCTCTTTAATTCAATCTGAACGTCAGTTTTTTTTTTATGGTATCGTTTTCTTGATTGAGTATTAATGTCACTTGAACATAAAATGTCTCCCTTACATTTCGACCTTCCGAGATATGACATCGTCCTTTTTTTATCTGCTACTACTCCCTTTCATTTTTTTTATTCTCATTCTTTTTTAAAAGTATCTCTTTCATCTCATGTGAAATTTAAACATTCATTATTTTCTTTTAGTGTTCTTATTTCCCCTCACACTCACTTTCTTTTCTTGTCAGTGTTTTTAGTCATTTCTTTTATCTTTTTCTTTTTTTGGTATTGTAACTTTCCTTTTTTTCTTTCTTCTTTTCTACATTTAATGTTTCTTTTTTCTTTCCCCCTTTTCTTTGCTAATCAGCTCTCTCTTTCTTTCTTCTTTGTTTTTAAGTATTTTTCTTTTCTTTTCTTCTTTGTTTAATGCTTCCTTTTGTTTTAAAAGTTCTCTTTCTTTCTTTCTTTTTTTCCTTTTGTTTGTTTGTTTGTTTCTTTCACTTTTCTTTCTTTGTCTATTTTCTTTTCTTTTTTCTTTTTTTCTTCTTTGTTGTTTCTATTTTGCTCTTTTCTTTCCGTCTTTCTTTTGCTAATAGTTTCTCTTCTTTCAATAACTCACTCTTCTTTCTTCTTTGTTTTAATTTGTATTTTCCTTTTCTCTTTTTTCTTTTTCTTTGTTTAAGTTGCTTCTTTTTTTGTTTAAAAGTTCTCTTTTCTTTATTTCTTTTTCCTTTCTTTGTTTGTTTCTTTCTTTCATTTCCTTTCTTTTCTTTTATCTATTTTTTCTTTCTTTTTCTTTTTTCTTCTTTGTTTGTTTTGTTTGTTTTTATATTTTGCTCTATTTCTTTCCGTCTTTCGTAATTTGCTCTTCTCTCTTAACAGCTTCTTCTTTCTTTCTTTCTTTCCGTCTTCGTAATTTGGCTTCTCTCTTTTTAACAGCACTTTCTTTGCGTTTCTTTCCGGTCTTTCGTAATTTGCTTCTCTCTTTAACAGCACTTTTCTTTCTTCTTCCGTCTTCGTAATTTTGCTTCTCTCTTTTAACAGCACTTTCTTTCTTTTCTTTCCGTCTTTCGTAATTTGCTTCTTCTTTTAACAGCACTTTCTTTCTTTCTTCCGGTCTTTCGTAATTTGCTTCTCTCTTTTAACAGCACTTTCTTTCTTTCTTTTCCGTCTTTTCTAATTTGCCTTCTCTCTTTTAACACACTTTCTTTCTTTCTTTCCGTCTTCGTAATTTGCTTTCTCTCTTTTAACAGACTTTCTTTCTTTCTTCCGTCTTTCGTAATTTGCCTTCTCTCTTTTAACAGCTCTTCTTTCTTATCTTTTCCGTCTCGTAATTGCTTCTCTTTTTTTAACATCTCTTTCTTTCTTTCTTTCTTTCCGTCTTTCGTAATTTTTTCTCTCTTTTAAACAGCACTTTTCTTTTCTTTCTTTCCGTCTTTTCGTAATTTGCTTCTCTTCTTCTGAAGCAGCTCTTTCTTTCTTTCTTTCCGTCTTTCTAATTTGCTTCTCTCCTTTTAACAGCTCTTTCTTTCTTTCTTTCTTTCCGTCTTTCGTAATTTGCTTCTCTCTTTTAAACAGGCTCTTTTCTTTCTTTTTTTCTTTCTTTCTTTATTTATTTACTTATTTATTTATTTATCTTCCCCTTTTTATCCATCTCTCTTACCCTATTTTTTCTCATTTCTTCATTCCCTTTTACAATCACTTTTTATATGACCTTTTAATTTCTTTTTTACAATTCATCGTGGGCCGTTCTTTCCCTTTTAAAATTTTTCCTTTTTTTCTTATTTTTTTTTTCTTTTTTTTTTTTCATTTCTTTTTTTATTTGTTTGTCTTTATATTTTCCTTCCTTTTAAAAATGTTGATCTATTATCATTAACTCAATCGCTATTTGTCCACTGCTGATATTTTTCCGCCTTTTTATTACATTTCCCTTGCAAAACAATCTTTTATGCAACATTAAATCCAAAACAATTTTCTTTTGTCGCTTTATTTTCTTAGTTAATATTCACTTCACCCCATCTCTCTTTTCTGGACGAGAGATTTCCTTTTATGCTTCTTTGGCTTTTACCACTTTTTATCGCGCAAATTCTGTGCAATATGCTCATTTTTTAAAAAAACTATTATACAATAGCTTCCTAACATCATTTATTTTAAGCTTTTTATTTGGACCTTTTATTTCCTTACCCGATCTGATGTCAGTATTATTTTCTTCGAATATTATCTTAATTTTGGAAAACGTATTTCTTTTTATTTTATTTGTCTTCTATTTAGATTACTTATTCTTATGAGTTTTTCAGATCTAATCGACATGTTTAGGAAAACAAATAAAAAACAGATTAAAAAATCAGCATACAAAATTAGGATGTATCCAAAAGAGTTTCCTTTTTACAGACGTTTTATAGGCAAAGGTACTTTATGTAAAACATCTTGAAAGATTATCTGTATCTCAACTATTAGGCCTTTATAGGCTTTACTCCAAAGCTTTTTGTTACACATCTTTCTAAACACTAGCCTTTACACAATTATTAATTATTATATTATATTTATTATTATTATTATTATTATTATTATTATTATTATTATGCTACTGCTATTATTGTTATGTTTTGTTATACTTAATTCTTTACTAGTATTTACTTTGTTACAGACATTATGCAAGACGTATTCTAAACATGTTTAAAACTATCACTGAATATTATATATATATATAATATATATATTATATATAAATAATATATATATATATATATATATTGTGATTTTAATTATCTGTAGTTTTCTTTTGATAATGCTCCAATGAAACTGCCACTGAATTTTCTTCTTTTTTGTGTGTTCATTTTTATATAATTCCAATCATAAAGTAATTCTCTTGCACAAAGATTTCTTATATATATATATATATATTATATATATATATATTATATATATATATATAGTTATAGTATAAGTTATAGTTATAGTTATATATTTATTTGTATATATAGCAAAATA
>JALAJA010000886.1:25000-39868 GCA_023376005.1 Doryteuthis pealeii
GTTTGGCGTGTGTGCATTTTGCGCACACGTGTTGTAATGCTATTGGCCAATATTGACGAAACTGAGTTCAAATTCTGAAGAATTCTTGTTTACATATTGAGTGGCTGTTAAAAAAAAATATTGTGGAAACACAATATCAGTTCGAAGGAGAAAAATTTAATGATTATAACCTTTGTTAAACCTGTAAGCCGACATTTTTGACAGTATTTTACTATAATAGACGATATTTTGAACTGTACTAATAAATGTATAGCCCGATAATTTGCGCCTCAAGAGGGTCACGATTGGTATTAATAATTAATTGCCATTTAATTGAATGATTGGAGAGCATTAGATAATCATATTTGGTTAATGTTTTAAATTTGTTTTGTCTCATTTTATTTTTTGTATTTTTTAATGTCAGATACAGGGGGTATCTGAATATCCAAGAGCCTAATAGCTGATAGGGTTAATGAGTAATTCTTTTCCATTTTGTCTTTTTCTTTTCTTTCCATTTTTAGGACGATAGTTTACTTTCTCACTCTGTTTAATCAATGTTCGGCTGTTCATTACCCACCACATTCTTCTTTATTATCCTCCTACTATTCATTCCCGTTTGACCCCTTTTTATTCTCGTTTATTCATTTTCTTTATTCTCTCCCCACTTCTTTAATTCCCAATTTTTACTTTTGTTATTTTTCGCTTTTTTCTTTTTTTTTTTTTTGAAGAATTAGATCCTTCATTTAATCCGAGCCACGTCCAATCAAACAACAACATTTTCGCTCAAGTTTCGACCACCCCATCCCGCCTTTTTAGGTTCCATGTTATCTCTTCCACACACGCACACAAACTTATTTTCCTTCAAATCCTCGGCTACAAATTGACAATCCCACATTCACGCATACATAAATTACACCAACTTCACCAAACCCGCCACAGCGCCCAATACAAACCCAAAATACAAATTAACCCTGATATTTGGGACCAGGTACACAGATTACCAACTACAAGACAAATTCAAGTGGCCAATGTTTCACAAGTTAATTCATTCCCTTGAAACGTGTACGCGAAGAACTCAATCAGATTAAGCTGATTGGTAAAGATCAATAATATGTTGACTTTGTTCGATCGGCCTGGCTCTTTTTGTCGTCCTTTATAATCAGTATTCTTGCTGCCAACTTTTCCGCACATTATCTTATGTTATCTTCCTTTTGATGGATCTTTTTTTCCCTTAAAGCAGTTAACGCTACCGTTGCTGTCTGATCTCTTGTGACAGCCATTATGGTATGGAAATGTCACGTATTGACATATACCTTGAATCTATCTAAAATCATACCCACTGCGTTCTTCTAGAAAACCCGAAATCTGTTAATGAAAATTAACTTTTTGTTGTATGGTCTCTTGTTTGTTTTAACGGCATGTCAACAGTCTCGGGTTGTTTTATACCTAGAGCGTTAAGGAATTGCATTCATGTGATATTTACATGTTGGAGGTTTCTTAAGGTATTTGCAAACAATTATATGATATCAAGTATTTTCCCTATCTATGACAAAATAATCTTCAAACAGATTTCACCAATTAGATGTGACCCGTAACAGATACTGCCACTCCGGGTCAGAGAGTGGAGTAGGCTCTTCATTGTTCATTACTTGCAATAAAGGGCTACTTTTTTCCTCCCCAGAGCGACTGAACTGGAGCCTCAGTACCAGATGAAGTTTATTATCATATCCACGGCACACGTATTGTAGAAATTAATAATATTTTTCGATTATCCAGAGTTTTTATTTTCAAATAATAAAGGACTTCTATGCCGAAGAAAGCCTAACTATTCCTTCAAATTTCTTAGAATACGCTACCTCTACAAAGAAGTAAGCCACTCCAAAGATATCCTAGTTATGACACTAAACTACATCCAGTGGTGAGTATATTGTCTGGAGTATTGAAGTAGTATTGACATCTCTTAATTACAAGTACTCTCAGCCTTCACTATATGGGTTCAATGAAATCTTGTTTTGAAATCATTGAATGAGAGTATATGATATCATATAACTGTGCAAAACAAATGATTATTATTAAATAGGAATAGTTACTTTAAACAATATAATTGTGGTATAAATTAGATCGAATGCTTGAAGCCATACAACTGTGAGCGAACAAATTAATATTAAAGAATAATAAAAAACAGTGTAATTAAAAATAAATGCAATGGAACATTGAAAATATAATAATGATTTTAATCTAACATTTAGAAATGAATTAAATTGCAGCATTAAATTCCCCATAAATTATTTGGTTTCAATTAAGTAATAATGCCTAACCCTTAGTAAATAGTAAATAGTTATAGTTTCAAGTAACTATTTCTAAATACAAATAATTTGCCCGCAGGTATAATTAATCAAGTATTTCTATCTAATACGAATAATTCTCAAACACATCTAATTAAACCCATATGGTCCAACATATCTACACCGGTTTCGACCGGGGGTCCAGTGAGCTTCGGCCGCTGGACCTTACAAGTTAATAGCGTCGATCCCAGGGGGCTATCCCCCCACCAGGCAATACCTGTCCCCTAGACTTAAAAGGGCAGGCTGGCTTATTGCCAGCGCCTGGGGCGCCCCCTTGAGGGGGAATGCCGAAAGGGTCGATGCAATTTTTGTTCTTTCCCACCCATGAGCTTCGGCTTGTGGTGGGCCCACGTTTTAAAACGAGGCCTTGTGCCCAGCCCATACAAGTGGCGTATGAGGCAAATACTTCTACTTAACCCATAGATGGAGCCTTAACTCTGTGTCGAGAGGACCTTGGACTAATGGGCAATAAAAGGGTGTGTCCGTACTCCCCAGAGCTCCAGAACTTGAGCCTAGCCACCGGATATAGTGTCTTACCCAGAATCCTCCTTGGTGGGGTTTTTACTCCCCTGCATAGGATTAAGTAGTCGTATTCTAAGCCCCATCAAATTGGGGCGGGGGGGATAATTTAGAGAACAATCTTAACTTCATAAGACAACATAAAACAATATATGTAAATCCCATTAAACGTCATCTGAATTATCACTTATATTATCAATTAATTTAGTAACAGTTACCATTTATGTCTGTTTATTGACTATGTGAGATTCAAAGTGAATATTTGAAGAACATACAACTCCGACAAGGATTGAGGGACAATACATTTAATAGATAACAGCACATGAATACAAAGGATACATAATAGAAGAGTACATGGATACATAAGATACAAATACAAGAGTAGATAAAACCTACATATATAAAAGACTGGAGAGTCCATAGATAGAAATGACCTTACTAGGAGGGGGGCGGAGTCCCACCGTGAAAGGGGTTGACCGTGTCTAACCCATGTGGTCTCGTAGCGAGGAAAGAGGAAGAGAAATTCGAATCAGCCGCTTAAATATCATAACGTCCCCTTGGTGGAAAACAAGCGACAAACAAGCCGGACAGATAACTCCAAGGAAGATAATCCCCCTACAAATATAACACAGTAGAGGTGTAAGAAAAATGCGAGGTGTCCTGATATGACCACTAAAACTGGCATCTGATGGTTTTAGAGCTCTGAGAAATGTGCAGTATCTCTTCATTGCTATTACTGCAGGGTCATCTCTGAGTTGGAGTGATAGTTTAATCGAAAAATAGAACGACTGAAAGTTACTTCTTCCATCACTCCCGTCTTTCATTGCTAAATTTCCCTAATTTAACTATTTAGTAAAATAGGAAGTAAAAAAATAAAATTACAGTTATTTCTTCTAGTTAATGGATTCTTTTTAAGATTTATCCCTGAGATTTTTGCTCATATTAAGATAAACCAAACAATTAAAATCAGTAATGCTAAGTCCTATTTATTCAAAATCAAATTTTTAATATCAATATGCCAAATTAGCCTTCCTGATAACACTGTAAACTGCTATTTGTTGTCTAATATAAATACAATTGCATTGTTGTTAGTATGTATATTAATACATATGTATTATTTAGAAAGGCTAATGGGCCAAATAGATCTGTTCATAAATTATTCCTATTCACTAGGACTATGTGCAAAAAATATTAAAAGAACAAGTATACTAGAAATGTAAATATGAACGTAGAATAAAACCCGTCTCTAACCTTTAGGCATGAAATAATACTCAACGGATTGTCATGCCGTTAAAATCAACAAATCAATCATTGCCTGCCGTAGACGGGTAATTCAGATAGTTTTAGCTAAAATGCAAAATTAGCAAAGGTTACGAATTGTATCATTGTTCTCTACGGCAAATATAAAGCTGGTATCGTTGTTTATTGTCGTTTCTATAGATTTCTCCTTGATAGAATTCACTTCTAATTGACTCTGTTCAAAGAAACAAGACATTGATTTTTTCATATTTCATGAAACGAATTCGATAAAAGGGATGTAAAAGAAAGAGAATATTGATAGCAAAATAAAAATCAAGGGAAACATCTTATTTTTTATAAAAGAAAATCCGACATTATTGAAAAAGAAGTATAAAAAATAGTTGTTAAAAATGATTTCTTATATGGACGTATCAGAATGCAGCAACATCGTGATAATGTACAATGATTGTTTTTGTTTTTGTTAGTTGTTGTTCTCAGGAATTTTATTAAAGTGATTCTTGTTGGTATTTCATTCTTTAACTGTGATTTGAAATTGAGTAACGAAATCAGATTAAAAAGTTATGCTTTTAATATACTTATCAACCTTCAAATATAGATGTGTGTCTCCTTGTATGCATCGAAACAAGGCTATGCATACACACCGAAAACCCATATGATATATATATATAATATATTATATATATATATATATATGTGTGTGTGTGTGTGTGTGTGTGTTGTGTGTGTTTGTGTGTAATCAATATCAGTTGAGCAGTTTTAAATGTAAATAATATACATATTCGAATAAGTACATGAATAAAATTCATATTGTGATTTTTTATAATTTTTTTTTATTGTTTATCACTTGTCCATGTTTTTGTGTTTTTAATTTCCTACTCTGAAATATACATATTGAGCATTCTTTATTCTCTTGGGAAATCCACACATATATCTATCTATCTATCTATCTATCTATCTATCTGACACTTTTTTCACACTTTCATATTCACTTTTTCTTTTAAGTTATGTCTTTCCCTCTTTCATTATATATTATATCGTCTTTATCACTTTCATTTTCAATTTCTCAATCTCTTCCTCTCTCTGTGTATCTATCTCTCTGTCGCATTCTATTGCACCTCTCGCTCTTTTCATTCTAGTATCTGTTTTTCATTTCATTTCTCTCTCTCTTCCTCTCTCTCTCTCTCTCTCTTCATTCTAGTATCTGTTTTCATTTCATTCTCTCTTCATTTCTCTTCCCCTCTCCTCTCTCTCTCTCTCTCTTCATTCTAGTATCTGTTTTTCTTCATTCTCTCTTCACTCTCTCTCTCTCTCTCTTCATTCTAGTATCTGTTTTTCATTTCATTCTCTCTTCTTCTCTCTCTCTCTCTCTCTCTCTCTCTCTCTTCATTCTAGTATCTGTTTCATTTTCATTCTCTCTTCCTTTCTCTCTCTCTCTCTCTAATATATATATATATATGTGTGTGTGTGTGTGTGTGGTGTGTGTGTGGTGTGTGTGTGAGCATGCGTTCGTGTGTATATGATATAGTGAAGGTAATATGTATGTGTGTGTGTGTGTGTGTGTGTGTGTGTGTGAAAGACAGAGGGGTGACAGAGAGAGATTGAGAGAAAAAGGTAATTTGTCACTTCTATTACTTATTTTATCCTATGAATTTTTTGTATCACAAACATTCAATTAAATTACTTTCAATGTTCTTTTCTAATCACATTACGGGGAGATAAAATAAAGTAAAAATTAATAGAAAAAAAATCAAAAGATATGACAAAAAAAATCACAACTTTTAATTTTCTCCGATTGGTATTTTTTGAATAATTCCTTAGATTAAAAGAAATATTTTTATTTTATATTATCTGCATTAACGTAAGTAAAATGTCTTTCAGATGGAAATGTTTTAATAACAAAAAGAAAAAGAAAAGAAAAATTCTTCATATGTCAACAGATCATATACATACATTACAATAGTCAATGTGTTCCAACTAAGTATGATAGACGGTTTACGATTCATTTCTTTCTTTCTATAACTCTTGTACTAATATAATACTATTTTAAATTATATACTAGAAATGTTACATAATTTTTAATACTGTTAATACGTTTTACAGTGAATTCCTTATTTCCCAAAGATCTGACTAATCTAGCATATATATTACCATGTACATTAATAATCTTTGATTTTGAACTTCGATAGGTAACCAGTGAACGGTAAAAGTAATTATTTTGGGACTGGTTCTAGGTTGGTCTTGTATGGTTCATAACTCTTTCCATGATGCGGTTTAAAAAGCAACGTAATTATTCGTGTATAACATTCCCTTGTGTATTACTAGCATCCTTTAATTAGGACTGCAACATTCTGAAAAAAAATAGTATTTGTATATAATATGCACTTATTTTTAAAAATTATAACAGCTATATTTCACATTTATTCAACTTTTTATCCGTTTGATATTGACTAAACATAAAATATTCAGCAGTTTATTTATCTTTAAAAAAATATTTTTGCAGTAGTATTTGAGCAAATTCAAGTATTTGCTAACCCAATAATGCAATCAGCTTATGACAAAACTATGCTCACTCTAGAAGTAAAAGAATCTTAGAAAAAAACACATGTTCTAGTAATTATTTCTCTGTAGTTTTTTTACACATTAGTTAGTTTGGGTCATTGATATATCTTACATTCGTCATACCATCCTGAATATAGTAATGCATATAGCCAAATAAAAGATTAATATTCATTTCTTGTATATAATACGTACTACTATATTTCAGGACTGAAAGTGGGGGAAAAGGTCCATGTTATACACGAATATTTAGTGTATGTAATAACACCAAACAACTTAGAATGTATTAAAAAAAAACAATTAACATATTTTGAATTAATTTTTCCTTTTAGTTATTTGAGGTTATATTTCCTTTTCTTTGAAGAATGTTCTGGAATTAAAGCGCACTTGGTGATATTGTAAAGATTGGTGAAATGAAAAAAACGGAATTATATAGAATAGAATCGATCTGGTGTAATTGATTGATTGATTTTAACGGCATGTCACCCCGACTGGAATTAATTTATGCAAAGAGGTTAGGTAACCGTATACGTTTTATATTTACAACTTTGTGTTGTTTTTTTAAGAGTTTTTTTTTCTTTAGCACACGTTTATGTTATCAGTTATTCTTTTCTATTACACATAATTTTTGTTAACAGATCTATTTTACCATAAATGGGACCTTATAGATATTACTAATCCGGGTCAGAGTGGCCTGGAGTAATAGTATTGAAGTGGTATTTCTTACTCCCCAGAACTCTTGTATTACTCTTTTCTTTTTTGTGGGGTTTGGGTCTTGCCATTTTTCAGGCGATAAAATCTGCGTATTCTAAGCCGGGAAGACAGGGCGTTATCTTTTTCAATTTACTTGCTTTCATGAATTTTATCTTTCACTTTCCCTCTCGCCATTATATCGTTCTTTTTCCTTCTCTCTAAGCTATGCAATAGGGAAGATTACTCCTCTATGAATTAGGAAGATTACTCCTCTAATTGACAAGTAAATACAACAATATTTTATAAATTAATTCTTTTTCAGACAAAATTTGATTATATTATCCCCAATTTTCAGGTATTTCAAGTTCAAATTAAAGCCTGTAAGGTGAAGTAAAGAAATATAATTTTTGAAGCTCTGTAGACCAAAATGCGCATTCCTTGCTACCATGTAACTCATTACAACCTGTCACATGTATCTTGAAGAGAAGATGGTCATCGCCAATTAATCTCATTTCCCCACGAGATGATATGAAAGGAAATATTGCATGACATATTAACAATCCAATTCATTGGAACCATTCAATACAAATATAACAATTAAATATATCTAAAACAAATGTGAAATAAATGTACATATAATTCGTTACGTCTTGTTGGTTATATTAGATTTAGTTATAAACAAACACACTTGGAAATTAATTTGGAATAATAAAATAACAAAAATATATTAGATAATATTCAGTATAATATTTTATATTTGTTAGAATATTTTTTATTGATATCTATATACACAAATATTCATCATGTTAAGATTAAGAGAAAAATTAGTCTAGTTAAATTGAAACCTAATTCTATTTATATAATTGTTATTTGTACAAAAACATACGTGGATATAAGATATGGTGGGAAAAGAATAAAAAACCAAGTTGTTGAAATTAAAATGTATTCTTATTTTTGTTTAAATTACCTTAACCGAAATTTTAGAATGAAAACCAAATCTGTTGACGTAAATTGTCGTTGGACAGACGCTGGACATCAATTGTTTGGGAGAGTTTGACATTATTAAATTTGAAAATGGTTCGGGAATCTTTTTCTGGTTCCTAAAGTTACCAAAAAATATAACAAAATATTACTATAATTAATAATAATAATAATAATAATAATAGTAATAGTAATATAATAATAATAATAATAATAATTTGCGGTAATAGAGATGAAACTGTTAACCATATACTCTGCGAATGTAGCAAACTAGCACAACGAGAATACAAAACTAGACACGACTGGGTTGGGAAGGTGATCCACTGGGAATTATGCAAGAAATTAAATTTTGACCACACAACAAAATGGTATATGCATAAACCAGAATCTGTTCTTGAGAACGAAACGCACAAAATTCTCTGGGACTTTGAAATTAAAACGGATCACCTAATCCCAGCAAGAAGACCAGACCTAGTGTTGATTAACAAAAAAGAAAGAACTTGTCAACTGGTGGATTTTGCAGTGCCAGTGGATCACAGGGTGAAGTTAAAGGAAAATGAAAAAATAGACAAATATCTGGACCTTGCCAGAGAACTGAAAAAGTTATGGAATATGAAAGTGAAAGTTATACCAATTGTAGTTGGTGCACTTGGAACAGTCCCAAAAGGATTAGAAAAGGGTTTGGAAAGTTTGGATATCAGAGGAAGGATTGAAACCATTCAGAACACTGCACTGCTGCAGTCTGCCAGAATACTCAGAAGAGTCCTGGAGACCTGAGGAGACTTGCTGTCACTCAGACTCCAGTGAAAGACCATCAGCGAACACTGATGTGAAAACTCAATAATAATAATAATAATAATAATAATAATATAATTGACGATAAGAATTGAAGAAGAAAGTCATTTATTGTTACTCTGTCATGAAACGGATAACGTATTATAATTCATATTTATACATTTATTCATGCCCCACATCAACCATGTAGTTAATACGCTTGTGATTTTATCACGCAAGTCACATTTATTTTTTTGTGTGCTGTCATATCGTAAAATGTGAGAGCCTCTACATTAATAATATCAATCAACTAGGCTGGGTAAATGGTCAAGATTTTGGATTGCAAGATATTTGTTGTCAATTAAGCCAAACGGTTAAAAAGGATAATTATTCCTATTAAAAAATCACAGAAAAAGTATTTACAAATTATATTGTTAATTTTGTTCTTAAGTCAATCTATTCTATTTAATTTCTATTCATTTGGTAATATTATTTTACGTCTTGGTATTAATTTGGCAAAAAAGAGATATATTAAAAAAACTTGCTCTTTTTATTATTGATATTATATATCAAGTATTACCAAAGGCCTTGGCTACTAACTATGCTGGACCTGGTGAGTATGAAGTGTTCGGCACTTGCACAATCCCGTGTTTCGCAATGAACAAAGCAAAAGAAAAAAAATAAATAAAAACCACTGATTAAAAGTCTTGGGACTAGCTTCATTTTAAACATGACACAAAACTCCTTGAGAATCCGCATTTTATCATAAAGTTGCTTAGTTGTTTACACGTCACCATTTAAATTTAACATTTTTGATTTGCGCGTTGCTTTTATTCATAATCATATGGGTGTATGTATAAAAACTTACAACTGCTTCGTGGTTAAATACAAATTGCATTTTCTTGAATTGCCCCGATTCTCATGGCTATGTACGACTAAGTTATATATATATATATTATATAATATATATATAATATATGTGTGTGTGTGTGTTGTGTACATAATTTGTAGATAGAGGAATTATGTATTAATTAATTAAATTTTGATTACCATGACTAGACAATTCAGAAAACACCGTGTGCAACATGCGGGACACTGGATAGCTGTTTCGATTTTTTATGTCTCCTCGGCAGTGTATACCACGATTTCCGCCACTTGAGATTGAACCAGTGACCACAGAATGCAGAGCCGAAACTCTACCTCTGAGCTACCAGTCGATGCCACACACGTGGATCGCCAAGTCATCTAGTTTCTAGGCAGAAATTATCTGTAAATGAAGTGTTGATTTTCTTCAAAATAATCCACTTTTTCATTCAACACATTTGTTTCGGTGAGACCTATGCAGACGACAATTGACAAAAAGAAAAAAAACAAAAAAACTCAGTGATCCAAGGCATTAGTCTTTCGAGAGTTTTAACTACTACATCCCAACGTGGAAGCTTGTGGCGAGTTTAAATCCTGAATGAAGCTGTAATGCCCTTGGAACATACATAAATCAATCTCCCCCTCAATTATGTGTACATAGTAAGGCAGATTGTTTATTAGTCCGGCAAAGAAGACTGAATTCAAAACCATCAGTACTCCACTGGAAAATTGACTTTTGGGATTGGGTAAATATATAAAATGTAGTGACCCACTGTACTATCAGGATGGGATTTTTATTTTTTCGTTGAAAATTTTCTTAGTTTTCTAGGAAACCCTGGTAAGGAATTCAGATATTCTCTCTCCCGTAGATGGATTTTCCTACTCCCCAAAATAGACCAGTCTGCCTTACTATTTTTTCCATATCTTGCTTGGGGAAGATTTATCAATTTTAATTCTTCCCAAGAGCATGAATAACAAATTGTAACTCAAACAACCTCTTCTAGGATTTTGAACCCGACACACCAAGTCCATTTCTAAAATACAATAGCAGCAACTCTATCATCACCTCCCTACGAAGAAGATTGGTAATATCTCTAAAATATTGATATGATCAATTTTAATCCTATTATCACTGTAATTGGTTATATTGTCGTCCCAACTGTGAAACAATCTCAGCCAAGAAACCAATAACAACTAACTACTTCCATTAAAGTTATTATTGAATTGATACTACTGAGGCTGGTGAAATATTCCAATACATATTTTATTAATGTTGTTATAAGTAATATTATTCTCATAGCTTTTATGTCTATCGATTTAGTTGTTAGATCATATTGATTTTCTAAATATTTTTTTTACCCAAAAGAGTTTCTCAAATGGTTACTTTTTTTGTTCAATCGCTTTTTGAAAATGTTTGCTTTTACCCGACTGAGTAAAATATAAACTTTGGAAGCAAAGGGAGTTTTTATAGGAAATGAAATAAACAAAAGCAGTTTAATTCAAATGAAAAAATTGAAATGGTAGGCTAAGAAATAAGAAGGAGAGGCGAGAGAATTAGAAATATGAAAGAAACGGTATATTTTGTATGCTGAATAGGAATATATGGTGGCGAATTGGCGAGGAAGATCAATAAACTGAGAAAAAAGAGGATAGGCTAAGTTTTGAAAAGAACGAAAAGAGAAAACAAGAGTAGCAAGAAGGAATAGAGTTATGAAGAAAGAGAAGTATGAAGAAGATATAAGAAAATGTGATGAAACATTGGAACATGAGGGAGAACACACATGACGATAGAGAGAGGAGATTAAGAAAAGAGAAAGAAAAAAAGGAATAGAGTAGAAGTGGGGTTTTGGAATAAAAAGGAAAAATAAATAAAGTAAAATAATTTATGAAATAAAAAATGGACCATAAAAATAAGATAGATACAACTTATAATCGTCAAGCAAGACGTAATAGGAAATATAACAAAAGAAAGAAGACCTGAAGTCCTACACATCTTCAAGTGAAAATACAGAGGAAATACAAAGAAAAGAAAATTGTATGTACACATATACAAGTCAATCTCGTGTATTATCAAATTTTGATTTATGGTCACGTAAATATTAGTTTACGAAATTGATTGATGTATACAAGTGTTTTCCTAGTTCCTCGTATTATGTCTGAATTTTAAACTTACAACTGTATTACTTCTGCATAAGTTCACACTAATTTTGTGCATAGACATTAGGACATTAGAATTCAAATTATACACGCATTTATACGGCAAAATTATCGATAAAATCAATCTACAATATATATATTTATTCATAAGATTCACATTATGTTTGCACACACAGAGACACACCGCACACATACACACATACACACTGCACACACACACACACACACACACACACACACACACACACACACACCACACATATATATATATATATATATATATATATATATATATATATGAAAAGTGTCACAATGTTAAGTACTGTCCATGATTCGAGTTTCAGCACAAACACCCTTATCATCTCCCAGGCATTTTCACCATTCCATGCAACTGTTGTGACAAAAGCTACATCAATGAAACCTTGATAAACGTATCTATGAACACAAAAGATCGATAAAGACAAAAGACACACAAAACACCCCCTTCATACACATTACAAACTTCGATCACACATTCAACTTCAACTACGCATCATAACTCAAACCATACATTGTAAGAGCTTACGCCGTTTGTGAATCAGCGGTCATTGCGAAATCAAAAATAATTTTAAAAATGCCTAGTTTCATGAACCGTGTGCCAGCCATCGCAAACATCGGTGACACAAGAGAACAAAATCAGAAGAGACAGAGGATAACTTAGAAGAAAAACGCAAAAAATCACAAAAATCTTTGAAACACAGAAAATTTCAATCCCCCTTTTACAACTGTAAAAAACAAACACCCAAACTACTGCAGACTTTCAATCACCGTGAACGGAACGCTATGAACCCACAACTTACCGTAGCCCTGTTGATACTTCCCCTTCCTTTTCTTCTTTTCAAGATTTTGTGATTTTTTTTGCGTTTTTCTTCTAAGTTATCCTCTTTCTTCTGATTTTGTTTCTCTGTGTACGATGTTTGCGATGGCTGGCACACGTTCATGATAACTAGGCTTTTTAAAATTATTTGATTTCGGCAATTTGGACCGCTGATATCACATAACGGCGTAAGCTCTTCAATGTATGGGTTTGAGTTATGTGCGTAGTTGAAGTTGAATGTGTGATCGAAGTTTGTATGTGTATGAAGGGGGTGTTTTGTGGTGTTCTTTTTGTCTTTATCGATCTTTTGTGTTCATAGATACGTTTTATCAAGGTTTCATTGATGGTAGCTTTTGTCACAACAGTTGCATGGAATGGTGAAAATGCCTGTTGGAGATGAATAAGGGTGGTTTGTGCTGAAACTGAATCATGGAAGTACTTAACATGTGACACTTTTTTCATAATATATATATATAATATATATATATATATATATATATATGTGTGTGTGTGCGTTGTGTGTTGTGTGTGTGTTTGGGGGTTTGTGTCGTGTGTGTGTGTGTGTGTGTGTTTGTGTCAGTGTGTATGTGTGTATTTGTGCCGTGTGTGGTCTCTGTGTGTGCAAACATAATGGTGAATCTTATGATAAATATATATATTGTAGATTGATTTTAATCCGATATTTTTGCCGTATAAATGCGTGTATAATTTGAATTCTAATGTCCTAATCGTCTATGCACAAAATTAGTGTGAACTTATGCGAAGTAAACAGTTGTAAGTTTAAAATTCAGACATAAACGAGAACTAGGAAACACTTGGTATAGCATCCATCCAATTTCGTAAACTAATCATTACGTGTACCATAAATAAAATTTGATAATACACGAGATTGACTTGTATTGGTGTAACATACAATTTTCTTTTCTTTGTATTTCTCTGTATTTTCAACTTGGAGATGTGTAGGATTCAGGTCTTCTTTCTTTTTGTTATATTTTTCCTATTACGCTTTGCTTGAGCGATATAAGTTGTATCTTCTATTTTTATGGTCCATTTTTATTTCATAAATTATTTTTTACTTTATTTATTTTTCCTTTTTTATCAAAAACCCCACTTCTACTCTATTCCCTTTTTTCTTTCTCTTTTCTTAATCTCCTCTCTCTATCGTCATGTGTGTTCTCCCATGTTCAATGTTTCATCACATTTTCTTATATCTTACTTCATACCTTCTCTTTCTTCATACTCTATTCCTTCTGCTACCTCTTGTTTTCTCTTTTTCGTTCTTTCAAACTTAGCCTATCCTCTTTTCTCATGTATTATTGATCTTCCTCGCCACTTCGCCATCTATATTCCTATTCACATACACAGTATACCGTTTCTTTTCATATTTCTAATTCTCTCGCCTCTCCTTCTTATTTCTAGACTACCATTTTCAATTTTTTCATTTGATTAAACCTGCTTTTGTTTATTTCATTTCCTATAAAATCCTTTGCTTCCAAAGTTTTATATTTTACTCAGTCGGTCGTAAAGCAACATTGTTTCAATAAAAGCGATTGAACAAAAAAGTCCATATTGAGAAACTCTGTTGGTAAAAAAAGAATATTTAGAAAATCAATATGATCTAACAACTAAATGCGATAGACATAAAAGTATGAGAATAAGTATTAAGCTTATAACAACATTAATAAATATGTATTGGAATATTTCACCAGCCTCAGTAGTATCAATTCATAATAACTTTAATGGAGTAGTTAGTTTGTTATTTGGTTCTTGGCTGAGATTGGTTTCACAGTTGGGACGACAATATAACCAATTTACAGTGAATAATAGGATTAAATTGATCATATTCATATTTTAGTGATATTACCATCTCTTCGTAGGGAGGTG
>JALAJA010000890.1:0-20458 GCA_023376005.1 Doryteuthis pealeii
CTCTAACATTTTACCGTTGGAAGAAAGGACCAGCTTAGAATTCCCCTAATACCAAATTACCGGTTACCCCACTTGCGAATATATATATATATATATATATATAATATATTATATAATATATATAATAAATCCGGAGCCGGAGTCCCCTAAGATGGAGTAATGCTGAAGCGTTAGACGGCAACCCTGCGATACTGCTGTTGCCAAACTGCATTGGTTATTACCTTTCCTTTGACAACAAACACCAGTGGAGGGGGGGTCTGCTGTTTGGGCAAATGCACATCCTCCCATACAAACCGCCCAGGCTATGTAGTTAAAAAACCCTTTGACCACTACTCCATCGTCTTTCGCAGACGGAAGAATGCTAACCCATATATATAGAGAGTTAAGAATTAATGGAAAAATGAATGAAAATGAATGGAATAAATGAAAAAATCTTTTCCAAAGGACCCCTCTTAAAGAGAAAACTGATATTTTTAAGAGAGGTCCCTAATGGAAAAGCTCTTTATTTTACTGAACTCTTTGTTGAAGCATTGAATTAATATCATTATTATATAAGATATTGGAGAGGATAAAATATGTGACTTACTTTGATTTTATATATATATATATATATATAATATATATAAAGAAGAGAGAGAGAGAGAGAAAGAGAGAGAAGGTGTGTGTGTGTGTGTGTGTGAGAGAGAGAGAGAGAGAGAGAGAGAGAGAGAGAGAAGAGAGAGAGAGAGGGGAGAGAGAGAGGGGGGTATTTAAAATATTTTCGTCTATTATTTCAGCAATTCATCATTTTGTATAGGCCAACAAAAAAATCTTGTTAACATCTTTACATCTGTTTATTTTACGTCTATCTACATTTAATTGGCGACCAAAAAACAAACTTATTGGCAAAATATCCTAGAGAATATTTGCAATCTCCCCCCCTCTCTCTCTCTCTCTCTCTCTTCTCTCTCTCTCTCTCTCTCTCTCTCTCTCTCTTTCTCATATATTTTCGAAGATATAATGTGAGCAACAAACTCGGTGAACTCACAAAACAAGCCACAACACAAGAACGCACCTTTCACAAAACCCGAGGACTCCTTAAGAGGTGCCAAGGGCACTTGCTAACGTGCAACAACGTTAGGCCTCAAGGTCGCCGTCGGAACGCTCACAAAACTTTGGTAGATACATTACTTACTATGAAATAACCACCGTTCAAAGACCGAAAAAAAAAACTCATTCAGTATATCTGTGTGTATTTATTTAAATTAAAACGATATAATTTAACGATAAAATATTTTGAGGATGCTGGGGAGAGACGTAACCTAAAACCAGTTCTGAATGCTAAGATTTCATTGAAAACAGAACTTGCTCAAGAAATAAGTCTCTGTGTTTGGGTGGGGTAATTTCCATGTAGATAAAAAAAGGTGCGAAAACAACATTAAGAAGCTTGAAGCAATCGCGTTTTTTAAAAACTACTGCCACTATTACAACATACATTTCAAAATATAAACAGTAGGATAGAGTGGGTATAATTTTGATTTTTCGGACTGTTGTCCTCATCTTTATTGTGATATGTAAAATCAAAAAGTTTCGCTCGCTGTATCCTCCGACCTTCCTCGGGTTTTTTCCTGTGTATCCAAGCATAGCAATGACCCAAACTGGGAAATCATTTTCAATAGTTTGGCTGTTGATCAAGGATACACAGGAAACACCCGAGCAAGGCCGGAGGATACAGCGCCGAAACGTTGTGATTTTAGATACCATAATTAAGATGAGGACAGCAGTCCGAAAAATAGAAAATACTCATCAAGCCTCACTTAAAAAATTCAGACAAAAGGATTCTTTAACCTAGGTAGGGCTGGAAATAGAGGTTATGGGTGCTTTCCTTTGTGTTAATACTCTTGGAAAGGCATGAAACCGTATATTTTCGACACAAAGTTGGCGTAGTGCCTATTGTCGGTATCAGCCAGACAGCGAGGGAGTCTATCCCTTTTCGCTGGCGCTAGACGAGGGAGATTGCTTTTGCTGAGGTGGACCGCTACATTTACCGTCAGCTTCCTACTTTACCGCACAAGATCAGATTATCCAATTGTGCTACTGATGCGCTAAGTCGGCGGTGCTGGTATCGAACCAGGAACGTTGAGATTCCTTGGTGGTGCTCTACCGACAGCATATATGCTACTCTCTTTACTTCTAGTACCGTTAACGTTCTCTCTCTCTCTCTCTTCTCTCTCTCTCTCTCTCTCTCTCTCTCTCTATCGAGGATTTCCTGTGCCATATTGGTTGACATACTGGACTGCGACATCATAGTAAGCGAGTTCGAACTCCGTTATTACATTCACTTTCGAATTGATATTCTTGGGAAAATTAAGACCCTCCTTATATCTCTACCTACAGGTGAAATACTACCACTACTGTTCTTCTACAAGGATAGATTGGCATTAATAATTCACAAAGGTTGATATGCCATTAAACAAAGTAACCAAACCAAACCACCATCTCCCCACACTACCCCCCCCTCTCTCTCTCTCTCCTCTCTCTCTCTCTTCTCTCTCTCTTTCTCACACACAGTCTACCCTCTCACTCTCGCTTGTCCCTGTCTGTTTGTGATTACTGTGCTTACTGGTTCCCAAACTGTTTCTAAATTCCTCTTTCTAATGGAGATTTAACAAAAATAATGATACCATATATATATTTACCAACCCCTCCACACAGGCAGGATGTGACACAGGGTCAATTTCTTAAGCAGAGTTTAACGGATTTGAATTCAGAGTTTTCCTTTTCCTAGATGGATTACCTAGCCAAGATTAAAGAGTCCAGTCTGCCCTACTATTTATACATAACTGGATGGAGAGTAGTTGAATGCATACCTTTCCCAAGGGATATAATACTACCATATGTGCTAACCTCTTTACTTATAGTACTGTTATCGTTGAATACTGTGTCCGAGGTATGGCACTAAACTTTATCTGGTGGTGAGGTTCCAGGTCTGAAGTTCTAAAGAGTGTGAAGTATAGAGCACCCAGTGAGAATCGAACTCAGTAGAAGTGGTCTGTTAGTCTAGTTCGTTAACCATCGCGCTGGACGAGGCACTCACAAGACGTAGATTGCTGTGATTAGTGAATTACAAGACTCGGCTTATTTTGGCTCACGGTCAGAAGTGTAGGGCACTCAGTGAGAATCGAACTCACTAGGAGCGATCATTAACTTTTACACTGCACAAGACGTAAATTGATGTAATTCACTAGACTTAGAATTTGGTTCACGACCGAAAGTGTTGGGCACCCGGTGAGAATCGAACTCGCTAAAAGCGGTCGTTCACTGCCTGTACGAGGCACCCGCAAGACGTGAATTGATGTAATTCACTACTTAGCTTAGTTTGATTCACGGTCAGAAGTGTTGGGCACCCAGTGAGAATCGAACTCGCTAGTAGCGGTCGTTCACCTTTACACTGCACGAGGCACCCGCAAGACGTGGATTGTTATACGTTTAATTCGATGTGTAATTGTCTCATTAGTTTAATTGGTTGGAATTCTTCGAGACTTTGTCGTTCACTGATTACAATAACACATTGGTAATATAAACGATCGAAATGTCGCTGTTGGCACCAGACACGGACAATTGGTGAATGATTTATGGGCCGTTTATTGAAGATTGGTTGGTTGGTTGGTTGGATTTTACGGCATGTCAATCTTTCTTGGGCTATTTTATGCCGATGACGTTTTGTTTTGTTCATTCTTCATGGGTACTCAGTTGTTTTAAAACTCATTTTTTTTTTCAAAATCATTTTATCTATTTAACTCATAGATGGGACCCGAACACTGTTTTTATCCTATTTAACTGTAACGGAGGAGCAAGTTTAATCCTAATTCTTATACGTCCATTTCCTACCACGATAACCGTTACGCGACGCCCGCATCTTCAACACATTATGTATACAATTCAGTCATTTACAATTCAGATGTGTTTATTTGATGATTTCAACGAAAATTAAACAGTTTTAAACATGCAATGAAGGTTTTCTATTTTCATCGTTTTTTTTTTTGTTGTTTTTTTTTTCTAATGAGAAAAGCCTGAAACGTAAGTGTACAGTTTTCACTCCAATCAGAAAGAAATGTTTCAACACAAATAATATGAGGGATCTGTCTGAGAATACTAACATGGATAGCATTTTATCCATCTTGAGTACAAACTTTTATCTCACGCTTTGACAGTTTTGGGCACTAAGTAACCCATAGGGTTATTATACCATTAACTAAACCAAACCAAATGAAGTTAATGAAAATTATTTATACCAATTTGAAGATATCAAGAACTTGAAACATAGAAACCATTATCAAAATGACTTGTCTCAGCATTAAATGACCCACAAAGGGTTGATATGCCGTAAAACAAAACAAACCAAACCTTCACCATCAAAAATAAGTTCATCTCTTTTTTTCGAAATATTTTATTTTTCTATTTTCTACACATCCACATGTGAAGACATACCAACGTATATACCTGTTACTGATGTTACATACTTGAGACTGATGTTACTGATATTACATGCACTGAATTTTCGGCTTTTTGAATGAGGAGGGCGGTAAAATCAGTTGACTTCCATTTTGGAAATTGTATTTACAACGTCAAAAAATATCTATCTTCTATTCATATGTAAAGGGCAGTTTGTGTGTATGTATGTGTGTATGTCCGGAGGAAACTATGAAAACAAAACAATTAATGACAAAGTAAATATATATATACGTTCACTATCACCAGATTTTGCTTTTTGAGCAAAACTAATGCAGATTTGATTAATGTTCGTGAAGATGATTAAAAAATAGAATTTAAATAACAGCAAGGAATACTTTTTTTGCATTTTGTATTTTAAATAGGATATATTGATTCTTCTTTTCAGAGTTACCTTGGAATTTTAATGGGGCATCCTGCGAGGATCCAACTCGCTATTCAGCAATAAAGAATCTGCAAGACTACATTTTCTACTCACCACCCCCTCTACCCAGGGGACGCCGGGTAGCCGCTCCTAGTTTGAAAGTCTTAGTCGCAAACGAGAAGCCCGTTTCTACTGAAAGATACAAAGAGAGATAATTTGTTAGTTCTCATATAAATGTTTTTCTTTTTCTTATTTTTAAGTGAGTACTCTCTTACTTTGTAAAATCTGAAGATGCCGAAGTGGAAAATGCAGTTCTAAGGCAAAGATTGCTATCTGTTCTTCTCTTGGAATGGTATCCGAGAATTTTCTTCGGAATGAGTCATTTGATAAATCCTCACCTCCTACCCCCCAACCCTAACACTTTATAAATCTGTCATAAGCCAAAACTCTTGGGCTAAGAATCATTTTGGCGTCAAATGTGCCATTCTTTGGTAAATGCGTTTTCTTTAATTTAACTAAGTCGAATACTAGTTGTTTGGTTGGTTGGGTTTTACGACGTCAAACTTTGTTGGGTTATTTTATGCCTATTGTATAGCCGTATGTGAAGAAAGGAAGTGAATCCGACGGTATGTAGTATATTAAGAAAATACACACACACACACACACACACACACACACACACACACACACACACACACACAACCAAATATTCCTCTCTAATACTAATAATTTTAAGGTTTCAAGTAATTATTTCTATTTAATAATAGTCATTCGTTTATACACAGTTATTTGGTTTCAAGCAACTAATAATAATCCTTAATGTAGAGATTACTTTTTTTTACTTGCCATGGTTCTCCTATTTGACGCTACGGAACACGAAAGGTAATTACCTACCGTGTCTGTCAGTAGGTGCTAGGTGGCGTAGCGAGCAGCATTATAAAAGTGGATACAACGTATCTACTGTTCAAAGGCCAGAGGCAAAAAGAGATCGATGGTATGTTTTTAAAACTATCATGTGACCCCCAAACGGACACGCAAACATGTGAGATAATTATCTATTGTATCCCTGCACATGGGATTAAATACGTTTAAGTTAAATTTTAGAATTGTTTTCAATTTTCAATATTCGGTGGGGAGTTCTCGTGATGTAGTGGCTAAAGTGTTACACCGCGGCATCGTAATAAGCGAGTTCGAACTCCAGTCGTTCTATTAGGTTTACTTTCGACAAATGCCCTTAGAAAGGCATGAACTCCTCATCCCTTCATTTATGGGTTAAATAGTAAGCTACTGTCTTTCTATAAGGATAGCATTGTCATTAGATACTCCATGAAGGTTGATATACCATTAAACAAAGAAATTAAACCAAACATTATTATTCTTAGTACTTATCAAGGGCGACTTTTTATTATTAGGTAGAGTCTCCGTGACGCAGTGGTTAACGTGCGAGATTGTAACATCAGAGTAAGCGAGTTCGAACTCCAGTTGCACAATTATGTTCACTTCCTGACTAATACTCTAAAGAAAGGTATGATTTCCCTTATACCCCAGTTATGTATTAAAGAGTACCACTACTGTTCTTCTACAGGGATGGCTTTGGTATTAAATAACCCATGAAAGTTGTTGTGCCATTAAACAAAGAAATCAAACCAAACAAAGCCAGATCAATATTCTGTGCATTTCTTAGGATTTCCACAATAATATTGATTTTTTCCTTCTTTTTGTGTCCTGATGTTTAAAGAATGATATTCCTGGGGTGGGGGTGGGGGGTACGGAACAAAGGTCTTAAAGAGTTCAGTTTGCAGTTTCCATCACGAATATACGTGGAAAAAATGTACGTCTATCAATTGTATTATTTGAATTATTCAGACTATTGTCCTCATCTCTACCGTTATATACGCAACGTTTCGGTTGATGTGCCCTCTGGCCTTTTTAATGTGTTTCTTGTAAAACTTGGGAACCTTTTCGAACTCGAGAACTTTCTCTTCGAACACGGGAACCTTCTTGTCGAATTCTGAAGCCTTAAGTTCAACGGGAAACACCTGAAGAAGGCCTAGAAGGCACATCGGCCGAAACGTTGTGGACATAACAATAGTCCGAATAATAGAAATAATACAAATCATAAAGCCTCATCTAAATAAAATCAGAGAAATAGTCTATCAATTGATTTATTGTATATCCCGGAGGTGGGGTGAGATTCAATGAAAAGGTCAACCGACTGGAAAAAAAGGTGCCCCCCCCTCATATGAACGGTTTTCGACGAAAACGGCGCATATTTCGCAGAAGATATTTCCCGGAAATTCTCCGACCTAAAAATTCCGGAGTATTTCCAGACTTTGAAGTACCTCTTGAAAAGTTCGCCTTTGCTGGATTATTTCATACTGAACGCGTTTTGTTTTATCCTTAAGAGAGCTCAATGTAAGATAATTAACAAATTAATTATATATAGACCAATATTTGCCATAGCTATCTGACGAGACTGGGCTCATTTATGGAGTCACCGGCCGAAATAAATTTAAATTTGTAATAGCCAAATGACGGTTAGTGGAGTTTATTTTTCTTATTGAAAGTAATATATATAATTATATATAATATATATATATATATATATATATATATATATGTGTGTGTGTGTGTGTGTGTGTGTGTGTGTTTGAGAAAAAAATAAAGGAAAGAAAGTATAGAATGGATAAAATAGGATATTTTAATCAATTTTACTTACACGTGTTTCGGTCAGGAGTATATCCATGTGTACATTATTCCTGACCGAAACACGTATAAGTAAAATTGATTAAAATATCCTATTTTATCCATTCTATACTTTCTTTTCCTTTATTCATTTTTTCAACATACCGTCGGATTCACTTCCAGTTTCATTTTTACACACACACACACACACACACACACACACACACACACACATATATATATATATATATATATATATATATATACTTTCAATAAGAAAAATAGAGTGGAGTTTATTTTCTTATTGAAAGTATATTATATATATATATATATATATATATATATATATTATATATATATATATGTTCAATAAGAAAAATAAACTCCACTAACCGTCATTTGGCTATTACAAATATATATAATATATATACACATTTATCTATTACAATATATATATATATATATATATATATATATATATATATATATATGAAAGCATATTTAATTGAAAATGTCGTCATCGCTTATATATAAGTGCTGATAACTAATTATGACATCATAATTTTAATTATTACATTTAATTTTATTCAACTGCCTACAAGTGTAAAATATGACACAATGTCGACTTTAGCGTAGGGGTGGGGGTGCCTCCCTCACATGTACGTAATTCCAGAAGTTGTTCACTGCCTCGCGCCCCACCCTTTTTTTTGAATGACTCCAGTACCAAGGATTGGCCTTGACCCTACTCCCGAGGGGTGGCGGGGAAGACAGCTGAAACAGGGCATTGGCATTTTCTGATTTAGGCTATTTATTTTTTGTATATGTATGTGACACTATAAGCTCTACTGACCTTAAGTACACATATTTAGATGCAATAATGTAGATGCACATAGGTGCGAGTGTGTCTATGTGTGTATATGTAGGTAAAGATTTAAAGTATATGTATTAGGGTAGGTCGATTTTTTCACTTTTTAAAAATATCAAATTACATGAAACATCAAAAGTTGTGGATTGGTCTATTAAGTACTGATTCATAAATTAGATCTTGAACTTGTACCAAATTTTGAGAAAATGGCATCAAAGATCGTAATGCACTGAAAAATCCTCGGTTTTGCTATAAGGGTAGGGGGCATATTTTTAATTTGGACTTTAGCTATGATTTTGTCATTTAATTTCATTTTAATAAAATAAAATGCCAACATTCCTGGCTTTAAATACTAAAATTGTTAGATTTTCTGATTATTTTTTTTTTGCTAAATACTGCAAAATCGAGGATCTTTTAGTGCATTTTTCATTACGATCTTTGATGCCATTTCCTCAAAAATTGGTACAATTTCAAGATCTAATTTTTGGTATTTATACACAGCTTTCAAAGATTCATGTAATTTGATATTTAAAAATCGACCTACCCTAATCTGTATGTAAATGCATGTTGATGGGAGGCGTGTGGTGTAATCGAGTCGTAAGAACTGGACTCGTCGACCCGAGTTCTAATACTGGACGAAGCAGTTTGCCTTTCTCCCCCCAAAAAGAGTTTTTGTAGATAGTATTGAGGCTATTAAATGGAAAATAAATGTTGTCACTTATTGTGTAGAAAAAACATCGCGTAACAGGTACGCGGAAAAGATGTAACTGGCGCGTGGCGCCTCTATGAAACCATGGGGTGTAGAAGGGCCCGTGTAACAGGTACATAGAATGCTTGTGGTTGGAGACCAGGCTCCTAGTCCTAAAGGATAGAGCCACAACTTGTGTATTAGCTCTGACGGCTGGAGAGTCTAAGAGAATGATAATTTGGTTTTAGCGGCACTGCCTTTATATACCACCGGTTGCAATATCACCAAATGGAAAACCGTAGCAAACAAGAGAAAATAAACCCAACAGCTGTATTATTATCAATTTGAGAGCCTACATGAGATATGTAAAATATTCACAAAACAGGAGGAAATTAAACAAGAGACAACAAGCCCTGGAGGATGTAGAAGAGACGTGTATTAGGTAGCGGTTCATCTTTTCGACAGACACTTCGCCCTCAAAGAAAATGTACCCAAAACCCACAAAGATTTATTTGAAATGGAGCCAAACAACAGAGAGACAGTAAACAATTTCTTAACTCGCCTTAAGGTACATGTGAATTTCGAAGGTGATTATGAAAACTTTGCCAGAGATAAGGTGATTCTCCATATATATAAAAAAAAAACGATTTAAAAGCCAAATTATATCAGGAAGGAAATAATTTGACACTAGCACGTCTCGCCGAAATCATTGGGATATGCCATCATAAAGATACTCTAACCAACAGATTACATCTATAATATCATCAAGGATTATGTGTAATATAATCAAGGGTCTCTTAAGGTAATTAGGGGTCACAAAATAATTAATTTTAGTAAATGTAAATTATTGGTGAAGAAGAGGGAAATAAATATTTGGGAAAAATATTTTGAAAGGAAATCTGGTTGGAATGCATTTTGATTGTTTTGATTGCAAAGTTCTTATTGGAAAAAGTTTGGGAAATAAACAATTCATAAAAATAATTCGGGGAATTACGTCACAAAGGATTCAGATGAGTATATGGGGTTAATGATAATCATAAAATAGAGGACCCAGTATTGGAGAGGTTGTTGGAGTGAAAATCCGAAAAGAGATGGATAAAATACCTCAACCGAAGTTAGCTGACAGCACAACTTTTCTTTCTTTTTTTTTCATTGGACAATCTGTCTCACCAGCCGAACAGGATCCTCTGCAGGGTGAAAATTCTGGTATTAAAAACAGTTACCTATCTCTCTGCGTGTCCTTTACTACTATCGGAGATCAAACGGCGAAATAAATTGTTGACAAGAAACAAATTGATTTGCGTCCGAATTTTTAAAAAAATCCAAAACATGGTTACCTGGGAACTTAATTTAAGGGACGTTTCCCACACAAAGAAGTGGACCCATAAGCAATTAAGACCAGTTACCTATCCATGGTTAAAGAACTCAGTCTGCCCTACCATTTACCCATAGCTGGAGAGAGAATTGGATTCATACCTTTCCCAAGGGTATTAGCACCGTGTGAAATGCAAACAGCTTCGTCTAGGAATTGAACTCCGCTCGCCGAGTCCATTTCCTACGACTCTAACCATTAGACCACGCGCCTATATATGTGGGCATAGAATCATCATTTCAGACATTATAAAGAAACGGATGTGACACAATGGTTGAGTGAAAAATACGACCAGAGACAAAAAAGAGAAGGAAAATAGAATATGTTAGGTCCATGCGTATGTATATGTGTGGATCTGTGTCCGTAGGGAAACAAAAGATCAGAGAGAGTTAAAGAAAGTCATAAAAGATGTCCACTTAAAGATAATATATTTGAGTGGCTAGTTTAAGAGAAAATGGGTCTTGAAAAAGTTAATGGTTGGAAAATTGGCGTCCAGCAGTCTAGAAATAAATTAATATGTGTAATTTTAGGAAATATTGGAGTCTTGATTCTAACCAGAAAAAGTTAGTACCTATTTTCTGGGTGGTCAAATCAAAGGAAGTGTGTGGAGTGGAATCTGGATATATTCAGCCGGCTCAATCCCCAACAACCAGATCCAGACCAGCAGTCAAGGGAGAACGTTGTGTCAGTTGATAAACAACAAATAGGCAAGGACACACATGATAGTCAGACTTGTAGTTTAATCTAGCAACCGACGTAAGAGAATTTCTTGCCAGCTGACGATACATATTTAAGTGCCCTCTGCTCAACCACAAACTGCATAAAGTGTCACACCTTCCTCCTCAATTAGCATCCTATCATCAAACTTTATTTAGTCGTGTTTTTTTTATTCTTGTGAACCTGTCTCTAGCTCGTCCCTATCGAACCGGCCAGCACAGATTAATTCAACGAGGGGTCATCGATATTGTGCAACGAAGGTGCACGGGTTGCAGAGTGGGGTATTGTTTTATTCTGAAACGTATTAAAAGAAATTCTATGAACAATCTTATGAAGAAATCAATTAAGAATGAAATCAAAATGGGTGTAATATGTTTATATGCGTTCTTATTTATTTTCGTTAGCCTTTCTAATTTAATACGATATCTTATTGCATTAAATCTTGAATACTTGCGCCCGGAAAGCGTATATTTTTTAAACTGATAATGATAATAACTAGCAGGACCTGTGGATATACCACAGTATGATAATTCAATTATTACAACATTTGATATGTTTACTAAAGAGCTATTGCCAAATAGATCAATATATAAAAAGTATGATAATATTGATTTAACTCTATCTCTCTCCTTCTCTCCCTTCTTTCTTTCCTTCTTTTCATCTTTTCAATATGTTCGATTTAAACAGGTTAGCGTTATTGATTCCGCTCTCTCTCTCTCTTTCTTTCTCTCTCTCTCTCTCTCTCTCTCTATCTATCTATCTATCTATCTGTCTACCTATCTATATATATATCTTTCCCTTTCTTTCTTTTTTTTCTTTCTTCTTATGTATTTTCTGTGTAGCATGTCCCTTTTCTTTCTTTTTTAGGATAAAAAACGGAATGCTCTATTATTTAGCGGAGGTGACAGCACTCATAAGAAATAAAAATTCAGTGGATAAGCAACACCAGATAATCAGGATTTACATTTTTGCATTTCATCTAGGACGATTTAGGCGGTCTCATTTTTAATCGGAGGCTGTTGCCAGATGATAACGATCATGCTTTTAAGGAACACGCGACTTAATATATAGATAACAATTCTCAGAAAATAATTATAGCTTCTATGGTATCAAGTATTCTTATCGAATACTCGAATAATTTTCAAATAGATCCATTTGATCCATGGATGAGATCCTAATAGGATTGGTTTTTGTTTATTCTACGTGGTAGGTTGGCCACTGCTCATCAACAAGGGGATGGAGTGTGGGGTCTGCTTCAGAGAGCGAACTGGAATTACGCTAAGTCTTGTTGTCACGGCACGCTGACAAGGAAAGAGAGCGGGAAAGGTTATCGCGCGTTAGTCTTTTTCTTTTCTTTTTTCTATTTTTTTTTTCTTTTTCTTTTCTTTTTTACCATGGCAACGGAGACGTTACGCCGTCTGCTGGATTGAAAAGTATTTTTCTGAAGAATGGTCATCGACAATCCTCGATGTATTTGGGGCGCAACCCACTTATCAGATTCGATTCGAGTCTAGACAAATGTCTACCTCTCCGGACTTAGTTTCTTTTTTCTTCTTCTTTTTACGTTTATAGGCAAAAATCCTTGAACTGCTTAGTGGTTACGGCTGTCGCATACAACTGGTCTTAGTAGTTAATTAAGTTACTCATTTTCGCGCAAAAGACCTTGAAGTGAAACTTGCCTATTTTATACGTTGTAGTGAACAACGCTGGGTTAACTGTTAACAAAGGGTTTTAGTGGTGTGTACAGTTCAAGATGCCATCTTCGTTGTGTTTTCTTTCTTTAGGTATGTACAAAAACGGGCACCCCTTTTCAGTGGAAATTCTTCAAAAAATTAACAAAAAGTAACTAATAAGCCTATTTTAATAAAATTTTTCAATATATGAAGTAAGACAAAACTAGCTTTTATTTTAATGAATTGTTTACTCTAAATTGAAAAAGTTGCGTATTTTTTTTTTTTTTTTAGTTTCGCGCATTGACCCTAGTAAACTATTAATTTTTTTGTAATGTTTTGGTGAAGCAAAATGAATTTTACATTTTTGGAAAAAGAATTCAATGACGTAACATATGTAAAAAAAAATCGATGCCACGATAAAGTTGATAGGACGTCTTACAATTTGAATTTTAAGTCTCGTATATAAGAAAAATATTATCCTTTTTGGGTTTTTTTTTAATCGTTCGTTCAATTTTTAAGGAATGTGATATGAAAAGATTAACGAAATTACATTTTTATTTTAGAGATGTTTTAAAATTTATAAATGAAAATAAATACTTCCATTTCACTGAAGAACATAAGCGTATTTTTTAAATTAAAAGACAAGATTGTATTAAAGAAATATAGCAAAATAAATGAGATTTGTTTAATCTATAAAAAATATCGAAAATAATTTTTGAAGTAAAATTATCTTTTTTTCGTTACGATAACCGTTTGCATCACAGTATTTGTATGTGAAACTGTCTTCTAGTGCTGACTACTTCTGCTGATAATGTAATAAAATGTCACTCGTGAACTGTCAGAGAAATAAACTACCTTATATTTAAGCGGGAAATTATATGAAAAATAAGCTAATCACCGAAAAAATCATTCAAAACAATAAAACCTTACGTTGTGTATAACAGATATCTGTTTGTTTGTTTTCTGTTTTTACCACATAAACTTAAAATTGTTATTTATATAAAACGTAAAAAAAACAGTAAGAAGATAATTTTTTCTTTTTTTTTTTATTAAAGTTTTAAAATATTTTTAATAAGCACTTTTATCGTCTGTTTTTTTTTTTTTGTTTTTTTTTCTACATTCCTATTTTCTTAAATCTGTTTTTCCGAGATTTCTCTGATTTCGCATTTCGAGTCTCATTATACTACACGGTCTATGTACCAATCTACTTGGAGATTATTTATAATAAAATTGTTATTATTTAATTAAAGCATTTAGAGACTCAGACAACGCTCGTCACTAACAACCTTGTGTCAACCATCGAATGTAAAGGTTTGCACAAACGTTGTTTTTAGGCAATGCAGACAAAAAATATTTACACTACAGATAAATTTGACACTTGGTCACTAATACGAGACATTCAGTAGTAATTGATATGCGAGACTAAATTGCTAACTATTACACCACGACGGGATGCCAAACGTATCAATGCAGACAAATGTGCAATTCTATTGTCATTACTCGATGACGTATTCAATAAACCGAAGTAGCCTAGCAAACAAAAAATGCCACTCCAACCAACCGGAAACGAACCTAATCCGGAATCAATTGATGACATGACGGATGTGCGTTTGGTTAACAGAGAAAATCCTTTTTAATATAATTAGATTGCGGATATATTAGAGGTGTGTGTGTGTGTGTGTGGTGTGTGTGTGTGTGTGTGTGTGTGTGTGTGTGTTGAGCGAGCGCGCACGCGAAGAAGTTCCCAGCGCTCTCCTTGTTTGTTTTTTTTTAAACCTAAGATATGTAGTTAAAATAAGATTGGCTGGAAAAATTTCGCACACATTTTGAACGTGACAGTTTTTGAAATAACTTTTTGAAATAGTGCCCCCCACCCCACGCCATCAGTTTTAAAACAGGATTTCGGGAAATACGTTTCTATTTGGTTGGTTTGGTTGGTTGGTTGGTTGGCTGGTTGGTTGAATTTTTACGGCTGTCAAACCCTTGTTGGGCTATTTATGCCGAAGATGTTTTTTTTTATTCATTGTTTGTTGGTATTCAATTTTTTTTTAATTGATTTTTAATAAACACATTTTTGAACTATATTTTTTTTATTTCTATTTAACTCAGAGATCAGATTTTGGTTTTGTTTTGATTTACGGCATATCAACCTCAGTGGGTCAGTTTTGAAAATAAATACAATTTGAAATGATACAGTTTTGAAATAAATCAATTTTAATGGATAATACAATTTTGTTTATCAACTCATGTTTTTCTATATAACCCATAGATGGGACCCCTAAACAGGTACTACACTCCGGGTCAGAGTGGACGCAGGGAGCAATGGTAATGAAGGGGTGCTCCACATTCCCAAACCTTCAAAACTGGAACCTCACCATCAGATAGAGTTTAACGTCATTCCCAGGACATGTAGACCCTCAGTCACGCCTTCTAGCACCCATATGATAAAAGGCGTTGGGGCTTGCCATAAGGACAATAGGGTTGGGAAAATCATATAGATGCTATGGCTTTGACATGCCAGCCGATTGATCGGAGCCCCCCCCCCGACCGCCCGTCTAGCCAAGTAAGGGCCAAAATGGGTATTGCAAGTCATGGCTGCTCAATCACCTGGGTTCTATCCTTAAGCATCACGGGTGGCTACCCACGACCAACAGGTGGCCTCATTGGGGGAGTCTTACCCCCCTCTGCAGAGGTGCCCGTCGGTGCAGCCGACAGGGTGGTTAACTCAGAGTTGACCCTAAAAGTTGCCCACTTTCTGGATCCAGAGTAAACCTAGGGAATGCTGGGAAGAATTTGTGTCGGCCGGAGAGTAAGGTCAGAGGATTGGCCTTTTGTCGGTATCAACCGAACAGCAATGGAGTCTATCCCCTTTTCACTAACGCTAGATTGTTTCATACATCTTGGGTGGAGCGCACACCTACCAATAGCTCCCCTCTTTACCGCACAGATTCCAGCCAGGCTAGGCTCATACTTAACACCGCCGTCTTGGAACCACATGTTTCGGGTTTAACTCAGAACTTGTGATCCTGAGACGGATGCTCTATACCGAATGAGCTAAATACCTCCTTTGGACTAATTATTTTAATTTTTGATGTAAGAAGAATTCACAATTTCTTGTGGACAGAAAAGGTGTTACAGCAAACTCTTTGTTTTTGAATTATTTTTTTATCCACTTGCAACACATTACAACTATTATTTGGCTTTTTTGTTTTTGTTTGGTTTTGTTTTTTACCGGCATATCAACCTCGTGTGGTCATTTAATGCCGAAGTTTTGAATAGAATTCTTGATGTGTAGCAATTTTTTAACAGATTTTTTAAAAGTCATTGTTTTTCTATTTATCCATATATGGGGGCTTAAAGGTACAACCACTTCGGGTAAGAGTGGGCCTGGGAGTAATGGTGATGAAGGGGTCTCACATTACCCAGAGACTAGAACTGGAACTTAACCATCAGATAAAATTACCATCATACCGGACAAATAGACCTCAGATACCGCCTTCTAGCACTATATGATAAAAGAGGTTGGGGCTTGCCATAGCGGGCAATAGGGTTGGGACAATAATGTAGGTGCCAGGGGCTTGACGTGACCAGCTGATAGATTCGGAGGGCCTCTCGCCCGCCCGTTATTATTTGTCTGTATTTTTTTTAGATGAGACTGATGTGAATAATTTGTATATTTCGGACTGTTGTCCTCATCTTTATTTGTGGTATGTATAAATGTATAAATACAACGTTCGTGTCGCCGTAACCTCAAGCCTTGTTTTAGGTGTTTCTTATTTACCTTAGAATAAAGTCATCATCAGATAATAACCTTGAGTTCAAGCGTGGTTTCGGAAGCTTTATTATCGTTACCACTAGTTCAGGGTACTCCAAGCATCATAAAAGGCACCAGACTTATGACAGAAATGTGATTAATGTATTGTAAGATCTAAAAATTGGTAATAAATTCTATTAATTATAGATATATAAAAAATAAACGGAAGAAAATTCCATATTCTAAAATAGATTTCAAAATTATGTCTAATGAACGCTATTACTTATCTGACCGTATTCATCTGATATGGAATTTGAAATGAGAAGGTCCCAATGTAATAATTGTATACATTACTACGTTTTGGATATAGCGATCTGAACGTTGTGTTATACATCAACATAAGATGAGGAACAAGTCTGAAATATCAAAATTATCCATTTACTACAAGTTTGAATTCAGCAGAGCTCAGTCTGGTCTGACTATTTATATCCTTCCCTGGAGTGGAGAGGTAAAGAGATGCTTTCATGCCTTTTCGAAGCAGTCCAACGCAAACAACCTCGTTTAGAACTTGAAACTGGCCCTCCTATTCCATTTCCCACGATGTAATACCAAATTATGCACCGCACCTCCACTTACAGGCATTCCCAGTTTAATTTTGAAGTGCTGTTTTTTGTTTTTGTGTTTTTTTTTTGGTTGTTGTTGGTTGTTTTTTTTGGTTAGGGAGAGGATTATTCTTAATAATGGTCATTGTACGAGCAATGAACAGTTGGGACAGCTGAACTTTCTGGGACAGGACAATGTATGATAAGTGTATACGTTCCGTATATACTTATAAAGGTGTGTCAAGTCCGGATATATTCTAACAACTGTGGTTTGATATAAGAGTCAAGTTGACACGCATTGAATTCTGGAATTTCCCACTTGAACTTGCATTAGACCAAACGACCTGTTGATAATAACCATAAAAAACACCAACGCTTAGGATTGGTTAACGTACAATAAATCTTTTGTTTAAAAAAAATGCCCAAATAGTAATTATTATTTCTTTTAAACACAAGTAGGTCTGTATTGGGGTAGGTTGATTTTTTTAACTTTTCTTTTTAATATCAAATTCTCTCAACAGTAAAAGTTGTGTGTTGGTATAAATAAATACTCGGTACTAAAAAACTAGATCTCTTACTTGCACCATTGTTTGAGGAAATAACATCAAAGACGTCGGTTAGAATGCACCCAAAAAAGCCCTCGTTTTCGCAAACATTTAGCCTTGAAATTGGATAGAAAATTTAGCAATTTCAATATCTAGAAACAGAAAAGCTTGTCAGCTTGTCATTTTAAACGAAATAAATAAGATATTATAACTAGAATTCAAATTGAAAATATGCCCACCATCACCACGGACGCCTCCGATATTTTGCTTTTTATTTATTAAGCTGTAATAGTGATAACGTTTTAAAAGATTTCAAATATATTTCCTCAAACCGAAGGCAATATTTTGAAAACAAAAAATTGTAAGGTAATTTTTTATGTTAATCTGCGACTTTTCGCACAACGGAGACGTTACAGTTCCAAATCGACTACCCTATTCTGTGTCAAAAAATGTAAAACTCATTCGTTTTTTCATTATTTGTCTGTATTTTTTGAGATGAGAATCGATGTGATATTATGATATTTCGGACAATTGTTCTGTCTTTATTGTCGTATGTTATATACACAACGTTTCGGTCCGCTATAGTCCTTCGGCTTCCTCATATAGGTGTTCCCTGGTGTAATCCGAGTATAATAATTACGCGTACTGGGAAATCAGTTTTAAATAGTTTGACTGTTGATCAAGCATGCGTCCGAAGAAATCTTTATTTGTTTTTACATTAAATTATTTGATTAATTCCATTGGCAGTTAGCTCTGAAGATCACCATGGCGAAACTCGAATAGGTTTATCTGACGAGAGAGAGAGAGAGAGAGAGAGAGAGAGAGAGATTGAGAGAAGAAGAAGAAGAAATTTTTGTTATATGGGTGGAATTGCATTCCTTTTTATCTTCCGAGCTTCAGAATAATAATTAATTCCATAATCAATCAGTATCCTTCCCATCCTCAAACAACAAAAAACAAAACCGACATTCAGTCCTCTCGTAGTGCAATAGTAAGCCCGAACATAATACAGATTAACATAATACAAACTAACAAACAAACAAACAGCAGATAATTGAAGAGGACTTTCTTAGCTCGGTCCGGTGTGTGGGGCGGGGAGAGGAAGGGCCCCGGATTATTAAAGAATCTTTTTTTTATCAAGTACGATCAGCTGAAAAAGAAATGTCTACTTTGAAAACGGCTTCGTTACGTGATTCTCTTTCTTGTTTCTTAAAAATAATACTAACTTGGCATTAGTAACTGAGATTTCGGCAAAGTGCCCCCCTCTCTCTCTCCTCTCTCTCACCCACGACACACACTCTCTCTCCCTCTTCTCTCTCTCTCTCTTCTTTTTTCGACGTCATACCAAACCTGCAACTGACCCCACCTCTTTCTTATTCTTCTTTCGCTTCTTCTTCTTCTTCTCTTCTATATCAATGTCTAATTCATTAAACTTTAACGACAACAACTATGTAATTACGGTTATTAAAGTAATATCCGCGAAGAAGATCGTAATTACGGCGGGAAATCTGTGAGGCCCCAAATAATTTGCATTGGTCGGGTTTTAGGAAGCTTTTGTTCGGGCATCACTAAACAGAAAACAGACAAGAAAAGAAAGAAGAAAGCAAAGAAAGAAAGAAATGAAGGAAGAGCAAGGGAGCAAAAAGGGTGAAGAAAAAATTCCTACGCTACACGCTAGGCAAGGCGAATGAACGCCGTGTTGTGTCACGTGATGGTAGTGTCTTTTATTTTGTTTTGTTGATGCTAAGCGTTTTCGACGATGATTACAAACAAGTTTTTGAAATGCTTGTCAAAAAGAGAAAAGAAAAGGAAATTTAAAATAAAATGAAAATAACTACAATAATAAAAAGCAAGAAAGAAAAAAAAAGAAAACCTTTTCAACAACGATTGGTTTAACTAACTTATTTGACGGTAAAGCTAAATGATTCAATCTCTTTTCCATTCATTTAAGCATTTTGCGGGGAGGAGAGAGAGAGGAGAGAGAGAGGGTGGGTGAGAGAGAGAGGGGGGTAGGGGCATTTGCGAACAACCATGAAAAAGAGAAGAGAGAGGAGGAGAGAGAGAGAGAGAGAGAGAGGGAGGAACGAGAGAGAGAGAGAGCGAGAAAAGAGAGAGCGCGAGCATCTTGCGAACAAAACAGAGGAAGAGAGAGCTGAGGAGGGTGGAAACAAGAGAAAGAGAGAGAAGGAGAGAGAGAGGAGAGAGAAAGGAGTGAGAAAGAGAAAAGGGGCAAGAGAGAGAGGAAGAACAAAAGAGAGGAACAAGGGAGAAAGAGAGGGAGAGGAGAGAGAAAGGGAGAGAGAGAGAGAGAGAGAGAACAAGGGGCAAGAGAGAGAGAGAGAGAAGAGAGAGAAGAGCTAAAAGAGAGAGAAAAGGGAGAAAGAGAGAGAGAGAGAGAGTAGAGAGGAGCAAGAAAGAAAGAGAGACAGGGGGGGGTCTGGAAAGAGGACAGCGTGATAAGATAAACAGGTATAGATGAATAAGCATGATGGATTAGGTTAGAATATTCTTAAGTTGTGCACGATTATTTTGATGTTCACAAATTTCTGACGGACCAAACGCGGCGCCACACCACACATATGCCCAACACATGCAGCGCAATACTTGCAAACGGGTATGTACACGACACATCATACACACGCGCTACACACATGCACTCGCACGACGCACACGCACGGCACAAACTTTAAAAAAACTTTTCA
>JALAJA010000891.1:0-14783 GCA_023376005.1 Doryteuthis pealeii
TAAACTCCGCTGAGAAGATTGCACCTTCTGTGTCGCATCCTGCTGTGCGAAGAGTTGGTAATTTTTTTACTTTGTTCCGATGATACCAAACGAATGGTTATGAAAACGGTGCAACGGTGAGGGAGGTTTATCTACACTGAAAATTAATTTCGGAATTCTCACGTTGACTGGGAATTTGAAAAGAATTACGCGTGAGGGTAATTCAGTGTGGTCTAGACGCAATGAAGTAGAGATAAGGACCAATATGTCCATAATAGATAGATAGATAGATGAGATAGATAGATATCCTCTGACAGGATAAACTCAAAATTAAGAAAAAAAAAGCTGATAAGCAAGTTGAAAGGATGGCTCAAGATTGAGAAAATGGGAAGAAAAAAATCTATCACCCTGAATAAAGTAAAAGAAAAGCCGCGCGTTATATCAGTTTGTACAACACCGTGTATACTTTTCATTGGCAAGAGCAAATAAACTCTTCGAATTGGGGGGGGTGCCACGTCAAGCGTTGGTATTCAGCTGATTCTTTTTATTTTGCTTACACATCAGTGCACATTCACAGACGCACTCAAACATATGAGCCACACTACAATAACTTGCTGGTAGCTCTCGCACACGTGCCGTACTCCTCCTCTCTGCTCTCTCTCCTCCTCTCTCTCTCTCTCTCTCTCTCACACACACCACACACAACACACCACACAGCACACGCAAACACGCACTACATACATATAGAGAGAGAGTAGATACGATAAAATATGATAGGTTTGCGTGATGGTCAGACAAGGCTAGTCTCAACAAAAAACCAAATTTATTAGTGTATTGCATTTGAGTGTACATTAAACCTCTATTAGCGTCAATTTCATATCAATTAAGCTAAAGCGCATAATAATATATTATATATATATATAATATATATATATATATATATATTATATTATAGGGTTAGGGTAGCTAAGAAATTAAGTCAACGTGCTTGGTAACATGACCATTTTCTCGCCTAACGATTTTCAAACCAAGGTCTATATATATAATATAAATATATATATATAATATATATATATAAGTCTCGTCATCTCCTCTCTCTCTCTCTTCTCTCTCTCTCTCTCTCTCTCTTCTCTCTCATGTGTGTGTGTGTAAACTTCTAGAGAACCAATCTCTGCGGCCAGATCTGAATTCGAAGCACCCGTTTCGGGCTTGTCGCAAGGCGAAACACACCGAAGAATCAGAGTAAGGAACGAACGCCAAAAAGTTATACGTCAATAAGTTCGCCTTCATTTCAGAACATCACCCGAAAAATACAAGTATTATGAGTTCATGTCTCCCAATCACAATTCATCCTGTACCTCCAAATTCACCCTCTTCTACGTTACGTTAGATCATCTGGTAATAGTACTATGAACAAATAACCCTAAGTTACATTTCATACTGAAAACATTTATTCCTGTCTGATCATTCAAAAGGTAAGTATTGTAACAGCAACTACTAACTTAACCGGAATCGACGCTATTAATTTTGCATCCCACCGTCCAGAGGCGAAGCTCACTGGACCCGTTCCGAAGGACGGGTGGGTGCAGCTGTGTAGCTGGTACTAAACTGGTTTTACAATGTGTACCATTGTTCTACGAGCGAGTATTGGTCGCAGATTGATGAGACCGTTAGTTGGTGTTTATTGGTCGTGGTGTGAATCCAGACGCTACGAATGGGTGAGTTGGGGTAAGATGTAGAAGAAAATTGCGTCGATCCTTCGGCATCCCCTCGAGGTGGCGTTCTCAGGCGCTGGGCAAAATAATCGATATGGCGCTTGGCTCGCTTGCGTATGACTGTACGGATAAATGTAGACCAAATAGAAAACATATATCCATGATGATTTGACTTGATTCTCATTCTTAAAGACTTAACAAAAGGAATCGGCGATCCAAGTTCAAATTCTTGGATGAGGGCTGTTTGCGTTTCATTTGTGGCTAATCTTCGTTGCGGAAAAACATGAATCCATTCCTGTTTCTCCCCCTAACTATGGATAATAGTAGGGTAGACTTGGCGTCCTTTGCCTAGGTTTAAGGCACTAGTTTAGGAGAAGGACAATTCTGAATTCAATACAGCTATACCTACTCTGCCTAAAATTGAACATTATGTTCCTACTTCAAATGGATTGGAGGGGTTGGCAAATGCATACAATTTGTTCAATTTTAACAATGAATCAATCTTATTTCTCTGAATTTTTTAGCAATTAGGCTTCGAGGATTAGTATTATTTCGTATTATTCGACTATATGTCCTCATCTTCATCTTTTATCTGTACAACTTTCGGCCGAGTGTGGCACCCCAGCCTCTTCGCAGATGTTTCTTGTCGGAATTTTGGACACTATAGCGTAGTGGGATAAGAGTTAGGTTAAGCGTTCTAAGTCGACAGTTTCTCTAGGCTTGCGAGTTCAATCCTGGTCAAGGGCCAACAGGACATAGAATAATAATAACACAACTAAACACCTGACCCCAGCTCATGGTTAACGGTTGAGAACAGGATATCACCGGTGAGCTAAAATAAAGGGGTAGGTTCAAAGTTCCGTGATGGCTGCCCTATTTACAAGAAAGTTTTCTGATTACGACAAGAAGGCTCTGTTCGAAAATAAGGTCCGAGAAGGTTCCCGATCCCGACAAAGAATAACCTGAAGAAGTCCGGAGGGCACATCGAACGAGACGTTGTACAGATAACAATGAAGATGAGAGACAATAGTCAAGTAATTCAACATACAAATTGTCAATTAATCTTTAAGATAGTACTACTCTGTCAATAAACTAGAATACGATGACTGTATAAAAAATCAAAGTGTTAAGCAAAACCTAGCAAAAAACGAAGTCTCCTGGACACTAAATCAGTAGCCTGCAGAGTGAATGGTTCCAATTCTGGAGATCTGGGGAGTATGAAGTCACCTTTTATTGCCTTACCTTAGGTCTATTCCTGACCCAGGAAGGTGACTCTGTTAGGGTCAATCTATTAATGACTATTAGACGTTTTAAAAATTGTTATTCGTAATTTATAGGAATACTCAGATACCTTATAACTGTGTAACTATGTTGTATTATATTCTTATACAAAATAGTTGTACACAGTTTGAAGTTATAATGTGTTAACTACGATTATTATTATTAGTACTTGAAATGCATATAACGTTTGGAAACGAATGAATGATTATGCAAATTTAAGAAAATAGTTACTTGAAAATAATATAACTAATTATATACTAACAATTTGGTATTAGAAAGAAATATTGGAATCATACAAAACTTTGGTACAGAATTATTATATTGCAATATAAATACTTTTATAAGTGGCGTGCAAAAAGCATATCTTTCCTGCTCAGCAGCTATTTCAGCTCCTCTCTCTCCCTCTCTCCTCTCTCTCTCTCTCCTGTCTGTCTCCTCGCTCTTCTCTCTGTCTCTCTGTCTCTCTCTAGTCTGTTTGTCTTTTGTCTATCTGTCTCTGTCCTGTCTGTCTGGTTCTGTCTCTCGTTCTCTCTGAATATACTATATATATATATGATATAAATATATATATATATTTAATTCTACGTCATATCTATCTGTCAATTCCACCTTTTTCCAAGCTATCTAATTATCTGTCTCATCTCTCTTTATTCAATGTCTATCTAATTATGTTTTCTCTATGTATCTCACCTGCAGATAGATACGATATGAAGATAGATAGATAGACTAGATAGATAGATATGTAATATAAACATACAATATTCGCCAATTCTTTACTCTAGGCATAAAATACTTGAATGCGTTGATATGGCGTTAAAATCAAATAATCAATCCAGACCCGTCTACTTGAATAAAACTAAGCCATACGACCTACCTCCCAGTTGCCCTTGTCCAGACTATAACTCAGCCAATATCCCACTACAAAATGGCGGTATTATACACTCGGTACACTCCCTTTTTTTTTTTACATTGGCTATTTGGTTTTTTTTGTTTTTTTTGCCTTGTTTTCCTGCTCTTTTGTATTTGGTCATTCGCGTTTGTCTTTTTTATCGATACCGTTTATACCACACACACACACACACACACAAACACACTTATATAAGTATATTCTAGCACACTGCTCGTAAATACATACTAACAGATGATGTTAGAACTAACACATATTCAAGGCAAACTAGCAGATCAGAAATGAATTCGGTCGGGTTTGTGGGTAATTCAATTTCCGCTGATTTTTCTTTTTTTTTTTTCTTCTTTTTTAATTACAGTTTTATCGTTTTATTATTATACTTATTATTATTATTATTAAATTAGTATTATTATTATTATTCATTTCACTCCTTTTCTTACCTTTGAGCAAAAGATTTAGGTTAAGCGCTTAATCTTTTCTGCAGTATTCCCTGTTCAACAGTAAAAATGATGAACGAAAGGAATGCCTGTGGTCAGTCATATCGTCTTTCCTCGCTCGGGAAAGGAAATATTGACTTGTGAATAGTTGAAAGCATAAAGCGGAGATACCTGTCATATACTTAACAGCTGTTTTCTTATCTCTCGGTAAGACAATATATTAACATTTATATATAATATATATATATATGTGTGTGTGTGTGTGTGTGTGTGTATGTGTGTGTGTGTGGTGTGTGGTGCTTGTGTTTGTGTGTGTGTGTGTGTTTTGAATGTGTTTGTGTGTGTATGTATATATTCAAAGCACATACATACTACAATACATATTATCTCTTTCTTCTCTCTCTCCTCTCTCTCTCTCTCTCTCTCTCTCTATATATAGTATATATAGTTATATATATATATAATTAATTTGTTACTTGAAGGCACTTACAACGCTGTATGCATACAAATTCGATACTTTTTCTTAAAAGAAAATGAACTTGAACAAGTGTAATCCGCGGCCAAAGGATGGCATCGGTGTGTAGATCCGTACAGACTGTTTCGATATATATATATTATATATATATTATATATATTATATATATATTATATATTATATGGGCAGGTAAATATGGAATTAAATCCGACAATATAAAGAAAATTTGAAAAAACAAAGTGTTCCGAAAATGGGATGAATTCATCTCATTTCGGAACACTTCTTTTTTCAAAATTTTCTTTATATATATATAATATTATATATATATATATCAATATAATATATATATATATATAATATAATTATATGGGGGGGTGTATAAGGAGAGGTATATATCTTACATACAATGAAACATATATTCATATGTATATGTGTATATATATTTGTGATATATTATATATATATTATATATATATATATATATATATATTTAAATACATATATATATTTGTAGAATTAACGTCTTCTATTCCAGGTGTCTACATATACGAAATTACAAATTCTGATGTCCAGGATAATTGTCTAAAGGATTATAGCGGTCTAAATGTGCTACTTGAACAAATGGTAAACAGACGCTTTTTAATTGTATTCTATAACTAAACACAGCACCACAGCACACACACACACACACAGCAATATATATATATATATATATATATATATACATAATATTATATTATATATTATATACATATATCCCAATAGATGATACCCAACACAGGTAATACCATACCTAGTAAGAGTGGAACCTAGGAATATGAACAAATGGGTTGTTACACTTCTCGAGCTCTAAGAAGTGGATTCCATCACCAGAAATAACATTAACGTCAACTCTCTAACCTTTTAAAAATCTATTTTTCATTGGCACGTGCACACACAAAAGGGAATATCACAAGGTTTCTCATAGCTGAGGATTTAAACTTAGACTCGAATCCTGTCGATCACTCCTCTACCGCAAGCGTTGTTACATTTAATATTTTGATAATGGGTTTTAGCTGGGAGAATCTCGTTACAGCAAACATAGCGAAGAGGGCTATTTTTGAAATTTTTAAATCATTAGATTATTTCTTTCTTTTCGTAAGTATGCTAAAGTCCCGACACTTTGTGAACATACCTTATATATATATCATATATATATATATATATATAATATATATATATATATTTCTAATGTGATTTGGACGCGAAGGGAACTGTTTGTGTGGCTATATGAAACACTGCTGCTTTTGGTTGTCGGTCCTTGGCTTTGCTGTCGTTTCTGATGGAGCTCTCGAAATTCACGCAGTTTATTCAGTTTAGAACGCAAAAATACCAATTTAAATTCATCTCTAAATTAGCAGAAGGTGTATGGCTGAGTCGTGCGTGAATGTAAACAAAATGCCCGCCAGGGAATTAGGGAGTTTGCAACAATGACGAGGTTCACGCTTCCTCATTGAAAAGGCAACAAACTGGTATGAAACAATCGGGCGTACAAAATTACAACAGGCGCAATAAAAAATACTCAACTGAAATGTATGTCTGTGCGAAAAATTGAACTGGTTCAACTTTTATTATGTAAATATAATTGACAATAAAGAAGAAACGTTGTTTCCTGTGATTTCTAATATTCTGGAGACCTTACCTTTGGTATTACCTCTCATATATAGTATATGTAATATATATAATAATATATATATATATATATATTCCCACATAGTCTTTAATACCTTGATACAGGGTGGATTGTCAACCCAAATATCGAAATAAATCTAACCAAGGGAAGAAGACATATCAGCTGGATATATAAACTCTGTTTTTCGGTTCTGTTTTTTGTTTTTGTTCACTAGTTCATTTCCATGCTTCAGAATTCCCAAAAACAATGTTCACAGAAACAAGGTTTGGTAGCACAATCAACTTATATATATATATATAATATATATCTATATATATATATATATATATAGTAATGTATATATATATATATTACTATATATATATGCGTGTATCTTTGTTTTCTTAGCAATGTCTCAAAATGTAACATTTCCCCAACGATCTCGCAAAGTTGAAACCTTGCGCCGTTTCGCAATTTGTGTATTATTATTATTATTGGTTTGTTCGCTTTCCTGAGCATCTCTCCTTTTTTTCTTTCTTCTAACATCCCTTTAACAAAACATCCTTGCCGCAGAGATATACACTATTGATATACTATATATTTTTCTGATCAAAACTTTGTTAAATAATTCATCTGACATTTCCCCAAAAATCCCACTTACTATTTTTTCTGAACCTCTAAATTAATCTTAAGATTTTGAACGCTATCCTATCTTTTAACAAAACTGCAGTTAATATAATTACTTGGTTGTTATTGATCTCGTAGCATTATTGCTTTATCCATTATATATAAAATCAATGCTATGAATAATTTTATATAGAAGCAATTAAAATATAATTAAAAATATGTATAATATTTCACCTAATTTATAATTTTAAACTTTGTTAGTCTTTCTAATTTAATATAGGTGCAAAAAAAAAACCCGCACACATTTTTGACTGAAAACGACCGAATTAAAATATTCAATCGATTATTTAAGGTTCTAATTTTAGTTTTCATTGAAAAAAGTTACATAATGAGCATCAGAAAAAAGCAAAATAATATTATAATTATATAGCTCAGTCGGTAGAAGCGTTCGCTAAGAAACCACAAGGTTCTAGTTCCGAACCGGTCCCGGCACTCAGCGTATGAGTAGACAGGATCCTGTGCGGTAAAGTAAGGAGCTGATGGTAGGTGTGGCGCCCACTCAGATGCTAAAAATCAATCTCCTTGGTCTAGCGCTATTGAAAAAGGGTATAGACTCCCTCGCTGACTGCTGATACGACCTTTAGGCCGCCTTGTCGACTTTACTTTTACTTACATGTAATTCAATTGTTTATACATTTTTAACCATTAATGTGCCCAAACTTTACGAAACTATTTTTAACAAACCCACCCTTTAAAATTTTCTTTAAAATAGAAATTTCCCTTTGTTTTAACCTCAAAACTACAAAAATGGAGAATGTTTATTATTTTTATAATTTTCTATTGTTACTACTGAAAATACTCTACTTAACCGAAAACATCCAAATCGGCTTAAAGTCTACTTATTTTTTTAAAAATCTGCCTTTGTAGTAAGTTTTCCAGTTCGAGGAGAAATATTAAAAAATGTCTACAATGATTAGTACTTCCATTTTACATTTTTAAAAGTTTCATTTAGATCACCTCTCATTCTTCTTTCTAGTAAAGTTAAGTTAGTTCTAGATTTTTTCCTATCTCTCCCTGTAAATTATAATATTTATCTTTTTTATCCATTTTTGTCACTCTTCTTCGTATGTCTCCAATCTGATTATTACACCCTAATGCTATGCCTAGTACTGGAGCATAGGTCTGGGTACAATATTCTATTTAAGTCTTTTATCCCTAATTTTGTAATTTTTTAAAAACAACCCTTGAGATCTTTGCCAGCTTAAGAAGTAACATCAAAAGTACGACAAACAAGGCTACAAATTAAAGGCCTATATTTAGGACCTGAGCTGACTATATTACAGTAATAGTGTGTTAGGATAAAGCATTACCAACATCGAGACATAATGTATATGAATATATCAATTATTCATTTACATATTCTGATTACAGGAAATCACGAATAGAGTTTTAATTTCTTAAGTTTTTTCATGCAAAATAACAGGCGCGCAGTGTTAGGTGGTAAAAATCCCCCTCTTCTTTTATATCCAACAGTTTGCAATTGGTAATTTAATTGTCCTTAATGACGAGTGACAGAAACTGTGATTATTGTTGCGATTTGGGGTTGTCCTATTTGCTAAATGGTTTGTTAAATTAAATTTAATTTTCCATTCCAGGTTAACACCGGTCCTCGTCAACTCAGCCATGAGTAGCAAATTTTGGATCGGTGCAAGTAAAGTGGGGGCGATGGAGTGTGGCGCACATCCCAGACGCAAGAACAATCTTGCTCGGTTTTAAGCGCAAAAGGGAGAAGCGGGATAGACTCTCTCGCTGCCCGCTGATTACATCGACTTTACAATATATATATAGATATATATATAATATATCCCAAAAGTCAGACCAGAAATCTTCCATTACGGACATAAAAGTTTTAATCTTTAAAAAACCTGTCGCAGTTTTGAGAAGCTCAATGTGTGCTCTTAATGTTACGGTCACAGAGCAAATATATAAGTAAGAAATAACAAAGACTTAGAGATTTAAGCATTAAATGACCTTTTCAGGGAGCTTAGACAAAATTGTCTAACTCTCCGACTCATCAGATATATATAGTATATATATATATATATATATATAATATATATATATATTATTATATAGGGAGAGAGAAAGAGAGAGAATTTTAGGTGTTTAATTCGAATGTTTTTGAGCCCTTTTTAAAAGTATTTCAATATTAATAATATAATATATCTGCATTCAATATTTTTTAGATAAACAACAGGTTTTTCTTCGAAGAACAGGAAATTAATTCAGACATAAATCTTCTCATATCATTCTTATGTATTTATATAAGATCATAGGTGTGGGTGTGTGTGTGTGTGTGTTCGTGTGTGTCTGTGTCCTGTGTCTGTGTGTCTGTTGTCCTCTGTGAGTGTGTGCAAACGGAATTGGAATAATGTTGCGCAAAAGGAGGGGTGCTTGAGATGAAAAGACTGTTTTTTTTTCCTTTTCTTAACTTTTTTTTCTTTTCAATGAGAGGGAGAATAATACGAAAATATTCCACCGCTCTCACGATGATTAAGTACAAAAACCACCACGATGATTCAGCAAATAGATTTATATAAAATTGGAAGAAATCATGGGAATAATTATAGGAACATACATTGATTTTTGGTAAATATACATTTTACATATATTAAAAAAATGAATAAATCAACACTGGGTTCATACAGAAATCTTTCAATTTAATGTTTCATTAGAAACGAAATATATACGTCTTTCACTTCTGGGAGCTGTATTTTTTCACACAAATAGACATTGTCCAATTCCCTCCTACTACTGTAACTGGGTTTGCATATCTTTTCAGACTCGCGAACAAGAAGTTTTTTTTTTTAACTGATGTAAGTCAACCGTGAAAGAAGTTGAGGAATCTCGGACCTTTCTGTAAGACTTTTCTAGTCGTTTAATTAAACCTAGCTTATCAGGGATGCCCTGATAGGCACGAGTCCTGCGTCCTGACAGCATAAAAATTTAAAAGGAAAAGTAAGATCATATCCATGATTCCCAGTGTTTTTCTTTTTTTCTTCCCCACCATTTCAAGGCTAGCTGTAAATCATTTCAATAGTTTCTTTAAAAACGCAAATTACACAACAGGAAGTTACAAGGTAGAAGACGGCCTGTGGTTTCCCAGAATCTAAAATAAAGCCCTTGCAATTTATGAAGACTTAGTTGAACCAATCAGTTTTTCCCTAGGCCTCATTCAAAGCAATCATGTGCGTCCAGGAGCACTAAATCAAAACACCTATTCAGTATCCACTGAGTTTTAGTTTGTTGCAAAGGCTAAAAATTATAATGGATTTACGCTACCCTCCGCACGAGTAGGATGGCGAAACAAGGTCAATTTCATAAGCGGAGTTTAACAGACTTGAAATCCAGAGTTTTCTCTTCTCCCACACTGGTTTGCCTAAAACGAAAGATTAAAGAGTCGCAGTCTAAATCAACTATTTAACTCGCATAGCTGGATGACGAAAATAGTTTGATTAATGACTTTCGCAAACCAAACAGCTTGTAACCAGCTTAAAAATTGGACATTGTATCGTATCCTGTCAGAGCGAACAGTTATGTAAATACAGACAGAACAGCCAAACAGACAACTCACACACACACACACACACACATCACACCACAACACACACGCCCACAACAAATACCACACACACAGTTTTTTAGTTTCAAATGAACGATAAGTTATACTAAATTATTCCTTACTTTTTAGGTTGAGACTATAAAATGGACATTGTATTGTATTCCTGTCAGTAGCGAAGCAGTTTGTAAATACAGACACACCACACACACACACACACACACACATTCACACACACGCCCACACAAAATACACACAACACACACAGTTGTTTAGTTAATGACACAAAAGTTATACTAAATTATTCCTTACTTTAGGATTGAGATATGTTTGATAAAAATTCCATTATTATTGGTTCTAATTAGTCGTAAATTTGCAATTAAGCAAAACTGACCTGTCTCGTACTTTACATTATGTCCTGTCACTTCCCCCTTTCTATGTTATATTGATTACCCTCCTTGGTTATATATCGTTAGTTTCTATGAGAGAGAGTAGAGGGGAGAGAGAGAGAGAGAGAGAGAGAGGAGAGAGAAAATAAATTCAAATTAGGTCAAAACGTTCCCCTTTCCTAAGAAATCTTACAAAATGATTTTTTGTTTGTTTTTTATTCGCTTGTGCAAACTCCTTTTTCCGCTAACCCAATTATCTACGCAGGGATCAATGGCTGACGCCAAAGCGTCCATGTTTTTGTCTAGTATATTATAATCATATATATGTGTATGGTGTGTGTGTGCCCGTGTGTGTGTACGTCCGTGGTGTCCGTGTGTGCTTAAATTTTCCCAGCTACAATTCCATAGGCAGTTTTGCTTAATTTCGTCTTTCGTTGAAACACGAAATTACGACACCTGATTCTGTGAATTTGCCACATATTTGTTATCCCAAAATTATCCACTCCTCTACCATAGCGTACACAGTCCCGTGCATAAAAATGTATACACCATCACACACACACACATATAGATAGATATAGATACGCCTGAAGATGATGATCGCACGCACACATGCGTCTATATATAGTAAAAAAGTAAAGTCGTCCGGGGCAGCCTTAAAAGTCGGTAATCAGCCAGTCAACGAGGGAGTATATCCTTTTCCAAGCGCTAGACAAGGAGATTGTTTTGGCGTCTGAGGTTGAGCGCCACCACCTACCATCAGCTCTTGCTTTATCGCACAGATCCCTGTGCAACTCATACGCTGAGTTGGCGAGGACCGGTATCGAACTAAGGAACCCTCGTGGTTTCTAGCCGATGTTCTACCCTGACTCGAGTTAAACACAACAAGGACATCTGCCTCCGCACGGACCTACAATTGACCATGATCTGCGGCCTGATGCCCTGATGCTGCGTAGAGGGCCTCTCGGAGATATGAATGATAGAGGAGGTTGGCGAAGACTGTCATGTATACACCGTGATAATTGGCGCGGCATATATTATATATAGTATATATATATATTATATATATATATATATATATTATATATATAATGAAAGTAAAACAGTCTGTCTTTCAAGATGGCGATAGCCGAAATTTTTGGGGAGAAATATGTGCTTAATTGAAGTCATACCTATATTTGAAAAATTAGTATTTAGCTGTTGATAATAATGAATTAGGAGCGAGCATATCTTGCTCAAATGTAAAGGCTAAACAAATCCGGAAAAAGTCATCTCTGTGATGTACATTTCGGCAATGTATGCTCACTTAGCAGAGTTTATAGACAGAAACTGTTCTCTGTGTGATTGAACCTAATGCAGGCTGACAGGCGGGGGCTCTTAACCTTACACTAGCAGGTTTTTCCCAGATAGATAGAAAGATAGAAGATAGATCCAAACACAATGGGATACTTTTGTGTGTCGAAGAGCTTAATTTAGCTTTCGAAAACACAAAGTTTCTCCCATTTGTCGCAAACACGCAGAAATGACGTGAAGCCTGAAACCAACCCGTCTACCCAAAGTCCCCATAAAACACACAGCTACCGACCTATATGCATCGAAGTAAAATCTGAAACTGACTTTGTGACTTGTCTGGTTCAACTGTGGAGTCTTGTTAACGGTTCGCGAGTTCAACTTAAATTGGAGACGATTCAAAGTCTAAGACCAATAGAAGAAGCCTGATCAGTAGAATTATATTTTAGAGGTCTTAATGGCCGTGTGACACGGATATGATCACGCTAACGACATGATTACAAACGGCAACGAAAGCATTTACGCTTGCTCTATCTTTGTTTGGTCGAATTGAAAGAGAAATTTCGGGGAAAGCATATCTCAAGGTGTGCAGTAGATTATTTTTACGATAGCGAAGGAAGTACCCATGGAATAGGATGAAACACTCAAAAAACTAGAGATGCGATAGATAAGAGTAGATAGGTAGATAGATAATATTAGGCAGACAGACCACAACACCGACAAATACACATTGTTTCTGGGATAGATAAATAGATTAGATTGATAGAGAGATAGATAACTTAGATACTAAATAGCCCTAAGAAAGAGGCGTATATATATATATATATACTATATATTATATATAGAGAGAGAGAGAGAGAGAGAGAGAGAGAGTAGAGGGGGGTAATGGTTCTCGTCCTAGGAAGGAATACAGTGACCAGATTCAAACTCGTTGTCTGGGCTGTTTCCGTTTCACTTGGCGCTTATAAATCCCTTGGAATGCACAAATCTCGTTTTGTTCTCCCTGCGATATATATATGTTAATATTAGTGCTTTAGTTTTCGTTAGCAACCAGTAGCAGGAGAAAGGAAAACTCTGAATTCAAACCAGCAAGTATTCTGCTTTAAAATGACCTTGTATCACATACTGCTCGTGCCAGAAAGGGTTGGGTAAAATGCATAGATGAAAGATAGACAGAAAGACAAACATAAATTCGGTGTTATGCTAAAATGTCACAAACAGGTTTACAATCTAATAATATAATCTGAATTGCTTTTATCTTCATAACATATAAACTGTACTTATATCATATATATATATATATATTTAATATATAAATATATATATATTATGTGTTGTGGTGTGTGTGTGTGTGTGTGTATGTGTGTGTGTGTAAGTGTGATACATTTATATATATATATATATATATAGTGGGAAGAAATAGAGATGAATATAAGCCGACAGTATGTGGAAAAGGTAGCAAACACGGGTTGTTGTAAAAAATGGATGTTTTTGGTAGGTAGTGATGTCGACTGTTGTAACGTTTGGTCTGTTAGACCTTTTTCAGGACTTTGGATTGAGTTCTTGCTTCAATGGGGAACATTTTCATTACTGGGAATCAAGGAGATCGTGAGGTGAGGATCAGAACCCCATTGATACACACCCTGATCTTAGAGAAAGGAAATCAAACTACCAACCTCTTCTAACTGACCACCCTCCCCTTATTCAGCGATGTCCTGATTCACACGTATGAAGAATGTTCACCATTGAAGCAGACTCTTCCAAAGTCCCTGAAAAGGGTCTAACAGACGAAACATTACGTTCAACATCACTACCGACACTAAACATTCATTTTTTACAACATCCCGTGTGATTGTCTTCTTTCTCCACCACACATCATCGACACACACAACACCATATTATATATATATATATAGTATATAATGTGTGTGTGTGTGTGTGTGTCTGTGTGTGTGTGTGTGTGTGTGTAATTTACAATTCATAGTCTGTGTGTGTGTGTGTGTTGGTGTGTCCTGCATGTTCGTGTGCTTTAAAACAAATTACAATTGTCTAATTTTTTAGAATGAGGCTTTGATTATATCAATTTTATTTCGGAAGCGCGTGGTGTAATCGGTTAAAGTCATGGAAAATGGACTCGTCGCCCCGGTCAAATTGGACGTGGTAATTGCATTTCACTTAGCGCTAATACCCTTGGGAAAGTATGAAATCCTACCTCCCCCAGTTACATGGGTAAATAGCAGGACCAGACTGGGTTCCTTTAACCATGGCTAGATAACCAGTCTAAGAGAAGGAAAACACTGAATTCAAACCTGTTGAACTCCGCTTAAGAAATTGGCTTGTGTTCGTATCCGTGAAATCGTTCGGAGGAGTTGGTAAATATATATATCAATTTTAATTTTTGGACTGTTGTCAT
>JALAJA010000892.1:0-27546 GCA_023376005.1 Doryteuthis pealeii
TTTCTTTGAATTGGAATTTAAATATAACTTACGGTCACGCACACTCTGGTCTCCTTTTGAAGAATGTATATCTTTTATTTCATAATTAGTTTTTATTCTATAACACTAATTCATCAAATCATTAATGAATAATAAATCATGAATAATTTATGGCTCGCTCGTCGTAATAACAGTTATTTTTGTTGGAAGTGAACTCGACTACTCGAGTCCAAATATTGGCCAGAGTTGTTTGCATTTCACAATTCGGTAATACCCATTGTACTATCCCTCCAGCTATGGGTAAATAGTATGGTAGACTGATCTATTATCGCAATAGGTTATAGGAGAATTGAGACTTTATAATTCAACGAGACATGATGGGATTGATCTAACAGAGTGTTGGATTATTTCCCTTACTTTTCCTCGATTTTCCGTTAGACAGCTAGGTACTTGCTGCGACCGGTAATATAGAAGGCAGTATCCACACTTTCCAGACTATCAGAGGTAAACACCAGTTTATTTACTGTCCATTACGATCAGGGGCATTCCGTGTACCCATTACATGAGGTCTTTTCACACACACCCTGCTACACAGAGCTTACACGCATTAGTCTTTTGTCAACGGGGATACGGGGCTTCGCTCTCCAACGGCATTCGCTGTAATTGTAAAAAGGTTCCTTTCCAAACTAGTAAGTGAGGACCTTTATTCTCAATTCAGTAACCTCAAGATTATCTATAAAGCTTCTTTTCTTATTAGGACACTTATTCTAAACAGATATATTTTGCCATCATCTAGCTTGTTTTGTATTCTTCTGGTTTACTGGATAATAAAGGTCACTTCGCTATCACTATCGTCGGGATTTGTTCTCTCTCCTTCTCTCTCTCTCTCTCTCTCTCTCTCTCTCTACTATATAAATATATATTATATTAATATATATATATATATATGCGTTAATGTATGAGTAGTGGCTTACCCGGTGGGTACGAGTACGATCGTTGGAAGCGCACAGTTAATCCAGGGGGTTAAGAACCGAAAAAACAAATACAAAGGTACTCAATACAATGTAGAGCAAAATTTATTTAGAAATGGATAAAAAGTAACCTACTCGAGTTTCATCGTCTGAATTCGTCAGGGTACATCGCTGAATTAATCGAGTTTTCGATTAATGTCAGTTGGTACCATGTATGACCGTGAAATGGGTCTTATGGGTTCATCTATAAAAAAAATAAGACCCAGTTTCAACGCTCATACATGTACCAACTAACAATATCGAAAACTTGATTAATTCAGCGGATGTAACCCTGACGATTCAGACGATGAAACTAGAGTAGGTTACTTTTATCCATTTTATAAATATAAATATATAATATATATATATATATATATATATATATATATATATATACCGTTTGAGTAAATATCGAATCATTATCATCAACAAGCGTATTCCTGCCTAAGATACGCAACATGAGTAGCGTCTCCATGATCAAATCACATTGCGGGATGAATTTTTTTTAAAATCATTATTTTCAATTTTATACTCATTTTTATTTTATTTAATTTTATTTTTTATTTTTTAGAACAAACCCTCAAATCTCATCTAGCTTCTTTCTATTTATTCATTTGTGGTCCTATTACTGGGATGACCACGTGCGTTTCCGTCTGGTTGCTTAGACAATTATTTCTACGCCCGTGCTGTGATCTTAAGGATACACACAATGGGGATGAGGCAACCTGCCGAAGACGTTGGCAACTTCGATTATTTGGCCATATAATTATTCAACCATGCACAATAGAAAACAGAAAGTTATACAGACTAGATATGAGGGGAACGATATGGTAGTAAAATGTGATTGGCTTTTTTGTTTTATGCAAATAAATAATTACGACGACTTAGTGAGAAATAGATAGAGAGGAGAGGATAGATTGATAGGTAGATAGATAAATAGATAGATAGAGAGAGAGAGAGAAAGAGAAAGAGAGAGAGAGTGAGAGGGGGAGAAGGTCTAAGAGAGAGAACGAAGAACAAAACTGTTTGAGAGAGTTTCTTGTAAGTTAGTTTGAGACCACTTTTCTTATTCTTTTTTCTTTCTTGTTAAACCTTTTTAATTCTTTTAGGTCATTTATCATTTCTTTTCTTTAGTTTCTTTCTCTTCCTATAAATTCCTTTCTTCTTTCCCTTTTCCCAATATCTATAGTGTATTCCTTTTGTATAACAACCTGCCTTTCGACAAGTGATGAGACGTAATCCGTTATTCCCTCATTCCATTCTTTTTTCATGCAGCTTTCTCATCAAACAAAAATTAGTCACAGAATTTCTAAGGTGAATAAAAGCTGACGTATTTTTTCCTCCAAAAGTTAACGTCTCTCGCACTCAATCCGGGTAACTTTTATATTAGACGCAGGTGCTTACAGGTGCCATTTTGTAAAGCCTCGAGTGACAGTATGGATAGTCTTTCTGTGGGCATCAGACAATAAACAAGAAAGAACTGCTCAAACCACAATACAATACAGGCACAAATCTTTGACAATTCCTGCTCGCATCGTGGACAACCTTTTCAATCTCCCAGAATTGCTAACTTTTTTTTTTGCTTTTATTTTACATTTCAATCGTTATCTTTATCTCTCCACACACAGACACACAGGTATTCGCATAACACACAAACTGGTCTCTATTATAGAGGTGCTGCTGAAATAAATTTATTATAGCAAAATGAGTGTTTTTTCTGAGTTTATCTTATATATATATATATATATATATATATATAATATATATACTATATAATATTATAATATAGAGAGAGAGAGAGAGAGAGAGAGAGAGAGAGATAGATAGATAGATAGATAGATAAATATATACAGATATGTGTGTATGTGTGTGTGTGTGTGTGTGTGTATTTGGGCAGCATTCTTTTCATTCGCCTCATGTTGAATTAAACAAAAGACACATCTCCTTTTTAACATTTTATTTGTGATTTTTTCTAGTTTCTGGCCAAACTTTTTAAATATTTGGTAATTCGTGGATTAGTCCATCAAAGTTCATGTCCCAAGTACTTTCGGCACATCGAAGTGCCACTCTAATTACCGAAATATCCTAACGGAAAATACCACATTCTGCACAAAGAAAAAATAAACAAAACTCCAAATACAGAAGCTTTATACATAAAACAATAACAAAACCATCCTTTAACAAAAATTAATTTCCAATGCAGTACACACATTTTAAAATCCCTATAGCACCTTTCCCATCAATTAACTCCTTCCAGCCTCCACATCCATTAATATAATTTGAAAAATTGTAACACATCACTCCTGATGATGGCACTTAGAAGGGCCGAAAGTATCGGGACATGAACTTTTGGTGGACTAATCCACAAATTCCACCCAAATATTAAAAAGTTGCCAGAAAACATGAAAAAATCACAAATAAAATTTGTTAAACAGGATATGTCTCTTTTGTTTAATTCATTATATATATATATTATATATATAATATATATATATATATATATATGTGTGTGTGTGTGTGTGTGTGTGTGTGTGTGTGTGTTTCCATTCTCCCAGAATTTTTATCTTTTTTTAAAATCTTTTACTTACAGTCCTTTTTTCTTACATTCATCATTATCTTTATCTCATATCTTTATCTTTTCATTATCATTATACACAAAGACACACATGTATTCGCATAATAACACACAAACTGGTTCTATCATAGAGGTTGCTGCTGAAATAAATTTATCATAGCAAATGAGTGTTTTCTGATATATATATAATATAAATATACATGTATAACTTTCATCGCTAGCATAAAGCATGATCGTCTGTTGTTTACAGACTGGATCACTCTGGTTATCGTAAACTTATATAAACAACTGTATGTATTTAATAATTTAAACATCGCCCTTATGGCAGCTGACAAATGGCCGAGAGATTAAATTTCTCAATCTATCGTAAAATTATTTTTTTAATATTACCTTTGAATAATTGTTTTATCATTCACTTCTGGTGAAAAAGTACCCAAGACCACCAAACAGCGGGCACCTACAGGGATTGAACTTGCATCCTCCCGATCGTGAGTCGTGGATCGAAGTCAGTCTACCTCGTTGACGCGTATGCAAATTCTTACATTGTCCCATAGCCCCAAACAACAAAATTATATTGTATTTTTCATAATGTGAACTGATATTCGTCGAGAACGGAAAATTCGTCGTGTCGGACAGCCGATCTTCCACTGAAAAAATACGTTCTCCCAACTGCCAATGTCCCCTGACCAAGTCCTTCCGACTGCAACAATTTTTCCACAGCTCACTTGCCTCTCCTCGCACGTCCGTGTCTTCGTTACCCAAAAATAAAAATGCAACTGTCTCGGTGTGGGAAGGCTGGCTTTTGACTCGAATACAAAATCATTGTTGTGACCAAACTCTTGATCTCTTGCTGTACCCTTCAAGGTTATATTAAGGGATATGTAAGTTCATCCATAAAGCACTCAAGATGGCAGTTCCGCTTATCATAATCAAGTAGCTTTTTGCAAAGCCGGAATTGTTGGTGTTGAAGTTCGCTTCTTGGCAGTTTCATACATTCTCTGTGTTATTCTGATCTTCGAAGAAACCGGTTTATTGAATGTCCCATTTCACCCGGTACGCTCGAAGAAATCAAGACATTAGATTCAAATAAAAACTGTTATTATCTACAATGTCAGATCGATTTAATAACTCGACACTTTGAGGTCAGTTATTCCAGCAAGATGTGACTTGTGATATACAGGAATAATCTATTCAAGGTCTATGGTAGATAATGTGGAATCAATAAGTCGGGACTCATGTTTTATAGAGAATATAAATTAAATAAGTGTATTATTCGCTGGTATACATTGATAAAAAGAGCATGAAATAGAAAACAATGTATACAGACCTAAAATTATTCATGGTGAATACAGAAGAGTATTTGATTGATTGATTGATTGATTGATTGATTTTAACGACATTTCAACCGGCATAGAGTTATTTGATGCTTCGATGTAGGGAATCGCGTTGATTGTAAGTTCAGTTTCTAAGATTTTTTGGCATATCGAATACGATTTTTGTTCTATCGAATAGGAACAATCTTAAAAGCATCTATTTGACCAATAGATGGGAACAGAGTGGAACTGGGAGTAAATCGATTAAAATTGAATAATACTAAGAGTATTTACAGGGATACGTTGGAGCCTTTATTCTCCGTAGTTGGCTATTTCGGTGAAAGAAGGAAACAAATACAACATAAAATGCAGACACTTGTATTATCAAAAGGTACAGAAATGTTGTTGCAAATTTTAATGGTATTTGCTACAGGACTTATCTGTGGGTTTAAATATTGTTCGTTGGAGAAGTGGTGATAACTGGGGTATTCTGGTCGCTGGTTGGATGTTGTTAAGACTCTTCGTCAGGTCGTTTCTCGTTCTTCTGTTAGTATGCTATTGTATCAGCCTTAAAGCGTTTGCTGATACAATGCCTAGAAAGTATGCTGGTTATGGGTGATGTGGTGGAGGCGCTTATTTTCACGTCCTTCCCTGGTAACTGTTCTGTGATAAGTAAAGGGTTTGGATTTGGTGCCAACCTCGTATGTTGGCTATTCGTCCCCTAGCGGCAGGGGGGAGATAATTCTCTATTAGATTTCCGATAATACTTTCTGTATTAATTTGATTTTTGGCATTTATGCTCCGATATAATTCAGTAAATATTTAGCTTTGTGTTCAATCGTGGTACAAGAATATTACACAAAATATATAGTTTTTTACATCTCAAACGTATTTTTTTCTTAATACAATTTGGAAACATCAGATTTTGGAAAAAAACAAGTTCGTCTTCTACTCCAACATAATTGAGTAAATATTTATCTTTGTGTTCAATCGGTACAGGACATTACGATTTGTCAGTTGTTTTTTCGCTCATAATTTCACTTAGAACAACGAATCAGTCACTGTCAGCCTTGACAGAATCTATATGTAGTCAATCTATTGTCTTCAAAATTGTTTTGTTATTTACGCAATGCTTCAAATGGTATATTCTTTCACTTTTCTCGGATTTGCATCCTATAGACAGATAGCACATACAAAATAACAGTTTGAATAATATACAGGGTTAATTTTAATCTGTGAAACAAAAGCAAATTAATTCTAAATTCAATAAAATATAGATATATTTGGTTATTTTAGATCAGTCGGCAAGAGCATCCTCTACAAGTCTCGGGTTCGATACTGGCCTTCGCCAACTTAGCGCATGAAAATCACAGCATGTATATGTGCGGGGAAATATGGAGCTGATATATGTGGCGCTCCATTTTAGACGCACGATGTAGCAGTGTCAGACTATTGCATGTTTGCACTACTTTGACTCGAATACGAAACGTTTGGAGAAAAAGCTAGAGGAGGTCTACACAAGGATGCTGCGCGCTATTTTAAACAAATCCTAGAAGCAGCATTCTACAAAACAGCTGACAACTCACATTTCGCAAACCATACTAGTAAGACGAGAAAAGAAATGTTGGGAACTATTAGTGAAGTAAGGAAGAACTCATTTGAGACGATTGCTATATACTCCTTCACGTGGACACATATGTTGGCCGATCAGAAAAAGAACTGGATGCCGCCAGTACTACTTACCAGGTGCGATGGCAGATATGAACGTATGGTGTGTGTTGTTTGTTTGTTTGTGTGTGTGTGTGTGTGTGTGTGTGAGAGAGAGAGAGAGAGAGAGAGAGAGAGAGATGTAGTCAAGGGAAACCGTGATGTCGGTACGCCTTAATGAGGATGATGATGAATCATTGTTATACTTATAAAGGAAATAATAAAGACATGATTGGTGAGAACAATCATTAGGTGAGAACAACTATTTGCACAGTAATATATTATAATATATATATATATATATATATATATATATATATAAATTTAGGATAGTGTGGACATGAATTCAACAGCGCTTAGTAACTGACTGTTTCTTTCCTATACGACTTCAAAGTGGAAAAAAGTGTACATTATGCACTTTGAAAATCGCATAGGTGAGAGACCAACAGTCACCAAGCGTTGCTAACTTAAACTGCCTTAAATTAGATATCAATGATATTGATTACTATTTACTTATAAATATAGCATTCTATGATATCATATATATATATATATATATATATATATATATATAATATATATATATATAATATATAATAATATATATATATATTATATATAATATTATTGATATTATATGATAATATATATATATATATATATATATATATGTTGAAAGGAAAAATAAACAAACGAAAAAAATGCTGAATTGATAAAAATATTTACTTACTAACACGTCTTTCGGTCAGGAGTTTGTTCATGTACGGGCCGAAACACGTGTTAGTAAAGTAAATCTATTTTATCAATTCAGCGTTTTCTTTCCTTTGTTATTTTCCTTTCAAGTTGCCGTCGAATTCGTTTCCATTTTCAACTTACACACACAGACGCAGACTCAGACTCAGACTCAACACACACACACACACACACACACACACACACACACACACACACACACACACATATATATATATATATATATATATATTGTAAACAATCGGCTTATGTTGGTATCACCCGGACAGTGGATGAATGTATCCCCTTTTCACTAGCACTCGAGTGCGGAGATTGTTTTTTTGCGTCTGAGGTGGAGCGGCAAACCTTCCATCGGCGCTTTACTTTAGCGTACAGATATAAGCTATGCTACTCATGAGCTGGTCTGATGTAAAAAAAATGTCAAAATGCTAGCTAGTTCCTCTTATCCCTGTCTGGTATGGCGCCAGTTAACTGTTGTTTTACTATTTCTTTACATGCCTGTCTCTACTTCTTCCACACGGCACTGTGTTTTGAAGGACGGGTGTTAAAATCTTTATGCATGGTGATATACGCCCATGCCACTTTGGTTTTCCTCTCTTCGCTGTGGTTAAGAAGTGTGCCGAGCCCCTGACAGCTTAGCTGATTTTTTTTGTTCTATTTTTTCTTCTTTTGAAAGAAAGGGGCAATTTGTGCACTTTTTTTTATTGTGTTGTAAAAGTCCGGAAAAAAGGCGGAAAAATCCATACATTTCTGACTATCTTAAATACAGTAGAATGTGAAGTTTTACATAGTACTTCTAGGCTACACGTGTTGCAAAAATTGTTTGTTTGTTTTTTTTAAATCAGTGGGTCATTTAATGCCGACAATGTTTTGAAATAAATCATTCTTGATGGTACACAATTTTCTTTTTAAAAAAACATTTTCTTTTTAAACCATAGACGATACCCTAACACGTACTACCACTCCGGGTCAGAGTGGACCTGGGAGCCATGGTGATGAAGAGCTCCCACATTACCCAGACCTCCAGAACTGGAACCTCACCATCAGATAGAGTTTAACGTCATACTCAGGGCATGAAGCCCCTCAGCCCTCGTAGCACATATTGATAAATAAGGCTTGCCATGGGCAATAGGGTTGTGACAATTATATAAGTGCTAGGGCTTGATGTGAAAAGCCGATTGACCGCCCGTCTAGCCTAAATAATGGTCAAAGTGGAGTGTTGCATGCCATGGACTGTTCACTGACTGATTCCATCCTTAAGCATCACGGGTCGCAAACAAAGTAGTGATAGTAGTCCTAGTAACTTAACATTATTAGAATTTATTATTTTATGAAAACTCAACTAGCTGGCTTAAAAAGTTTATTTTGTTTTTTAATTAAGATAGATTGGTTGGTTGCTTGTTTCGTTTACGGCATATCAAACGGCATTTATTAAAACATTTTTGATATCAAGTTTAAATGGTCACTCATTAAGTATTGACAGGACATCACTGCTTAACTTGGTGATCTAGCGGAACCGGTGTTTTCACGTGCTAAGCACAAAACAGCCACACAAATTATGGTATTAAAACAAAGACACATTCATAGATCGCAAAACAAATTTCGATCGTAGATCGTAAGAATTGTAGATAAAGAATCAGTTTTTAAAGAATTTCGTGATAAAGCACCAACGTCAACGCCTTTCTTTCAAAGCCGAGCCAATTCTCATGGCATTTTCGCATTTGCAATAAAACAACAATTAACTGCATTCCGTCTTTTAATGGAAGAATAACTAATTGACAGTAATAACGAATTGTTTTCAATGTTAAAGACATTTCTTAGCTGAAATAAAATGACTTGTTCGCTTAAATGTATTTAAGACTGAGAGTAGGAAAAGTAAATAGAGAAATGCTTGACGCTGAAAGACCACTAATGTGATAATGCGCGGGGATGGCAGTTGAATGGTGACGAAGATTTAGGAGAAGGATTGGACAAAGAGTAGGAAAAATTCTCTAAATAAACAAAGTAGGATTTTAAGTGGCAATAATATATATATATATATATAATATAATATATATATATATATAAGTGTGTGCGGTTTGAATATATATATGTATATATGGGTTATGAGGAACCTATTGTTTTGTGCATTATATTCTTATTCATCATTCTTAAAATCCTTATCAAACTATATATTTACGATGTGGGTCTATTCTTATATCTATATCTGTCTACTGCCTATTTATATATCTATATATAAATGTATCCGTGTCTGATTGTATGTCTGTCTGACTTACATATGAATATAAAATATTTTTTATAAATAAACGTTTAAACTAAGATGATGAAATATATCAATATCAATCTATTCATTATCTATCTATCTATCATATACGATTATACATATATATGTAGACTATAGGTTGAATCTTTTAACTATCTACTAATGTATATATATTTTATCTATCATGTATCTGTCTGTCATTGTCTCTTTGTCTTAAAATATACTATTTCAGATATTGATAAATGACTTTTAATAATATGAAAATAAGAGTACACAGACAGACAAACTACAGACACAGAGACAGACAGACAGACACACACACACACATACACCACACACGCACACACATACACACACACATATATATATATATATCATTTAAGAAAGTTTGTTGAATACCACAGAATATTTCTCTTAATGATGTTGTTACAATCTTATGGCCATCACGAGCGCTTGTCCAGGAATTGGATCCTGAATCCTCTAAATAAATCTTTTGGTTCTTCTCATAAAAGAGTCCTCAGTATGTAAACTTCCTTAATGAATGCTAGTAGAGCTATGGCCAGTATCATATTTAAGTAGTGTATCAGTATGGCTAGTGATGCGAAGAATAAATCGAGTGACAACGCTATCTATAAGTTCAGGTGGGATGAGCACACTTTATATCCACAAATATTCCAACAGATGTTCAATTGCTTAGGTTAAGGCTTTCATCCTTATATCGAAGTGAATCTGGGAAGCGCTCTCAGATTTTAAACTTTAATACAGAAACATAGCAAAAACTATCAAACAATTAATTCACATATATATCCCTAACGAATGCAGAATTAAATCCAATAATCATTTCATACAAATGTTTAAAATCTAACGCCACAATAAATACATAGTACATCGCTTTACCCATGTTTATGATCAAGGTGATAACAGAAAATGTTTACAATGAACCCTCACGCACTTTCTGTGTCATAAAACCTAACATTCCAGAAAAAAAACTACACCATACCTCCCGCGTCTACGATCCTTTTACAAAAATCTCTATGCAAATTATAGAGTCTAAACGACCCCACAATATCAAACACACACATATCCCAAATTGAAAAATGATAAAATTATTTTTTTCTCGTTGTTTCTTCCTTCTCCATTTACCTTTAAATCTTCCCATTTCTCTGAAATCTCTTTTTTGTCGATTTTAAGATAATTTAATCTCCTATCATTATCTTATACCACCCCATTTTATGATATATGACTCTTTCTTCATTTGCCTCTCCTTCTCATCCTCTCACTCTTAGCTTCCATTCATGTCTACTACTTTTCATTTCATAATGCTTGTCCAAAATATCGTTCTGTTTTTGTAATTCGATAAAATGAAGTGTCTTTTGTTTTAATAGCTTCATAAAAAACAACAATAATTGATTTATTGAACAGCTTCAATCAGCATGCATATTTTTAAAAACAAGTTTAAAAATTGGTATGATTCTCATTAAACCTGAAAGGAAAAAGAAAGAAAAATTTGACATAGTATACTTTTGTTTGAAATTAAAAATTAGAAAGAAATACAATATGAAGTAGCCTCAATATATATATATATATTATATAATATAAAATAATATAATATAATAATATGTATATTATATATATATGGATTTGTTTTTATATATTATACATATATATATATTATATATAATATATAATATATATATAATAATATAATATATTATATATATATATTGTAAAATAAAAAAATCCACCAAGTTGTATAAAATTTGTGTTTTTTCTATGTTTGATTTTATATGAGTCAGAAGCATGTTTTGGATACTAAAAATCCTTATTCAAGCTAATGTCATCATGGTTAATTGGACTTTTTTTCAGTATATAGTATTTGTCACGGACACCTTCGGGGCGTTTCATTGTATAATGTCCCACGAAAATTATGTGTCTTCAACTAGAAGAAATGTAAGATTTCAAAAAAAAGTATTAAAAAGATATATATAAATATATATATACTAATATATATATATATATATATATAATATGTGTGGTGTGTGTGTGTGTGTGTGTTGTGTTGTGAGAGAGAGTTAAGTAAGGAAATGAATCTGACGGTATAGTATAGATAAAAGGGATATAAAACAATTTTGTGAAATGAATATATTCTTATATCATTTTCATGTAATATTGACAATATTTTTTTATAAAAAATGATCATCAGATCATAATGATAATTAGTCTCATGATCCGATTAAAGACATTTACATCTAAAAACAGACCTAATTATCATTATGCTCTAATGATGTTTTATAAAATCGAAAATGTCAATATTAGCAATGAAAATGATATAAAAAATATATCATTTTAACAACATTATGTTTTCAGCCTTTTATCATACATATATATATGTATAATATATAATATATATATATATATATATAATATATGTGGGTGTGTGTGTGTGTTTGTGTTGTGTGGTTGTGATTGATCAAAAGTGATAGACAAATAGGAGTATTATTTGTGTTGATTTTTCTTTTATTGTTCTCAACTAGATTAGACCCAAGGAATCGCTAGGACAAATGTTTATTTTTAGAAAGAAATATTAATTTACAAAGATTTTGAAAGAGTTAACTATTTTAACATAGTTTATATTTCACAAAAGAAGAGCTGAAAATGAACTGATGCGTAGCATATCCATTCGTTGAATGAACATTATATTACTGGTATCCAAGTTTCTTTAACTTGCCAATATGTATCTGCTATCGAAGACACAGAAAAACTGAGCTCTCTACCTGAAAAAGAAAATAACTGAATGTTGAATTTCTATTTACATTTATAAAATTGCAACTTGATTTTTTACAAATAGTTTCTGTTCATGAAAGTAGAAATCATGAAATGAAAATCATAGAATAATTTACAATTAATTTGGTAAACTTTTCGGACGCTTCTGAATATTATAGGCTGTATAATTGATTAGCAAACATGGATGAAGAGCAAAAGAAAGAAAAATCCAAAAATCAATAAAAAAAATTATCCTTTCATTATAAACATTTTTTTTGGCTTATTTCAAGAAAAAACTTTTTTCCTGATATTTTTCCATGTAAGAGATGCAAATTGAAGCAAGTTCTCGTACTCACGTTTTCAAGTAAAATAAAAAAAAAGACTTTTTTGAAATCTGATATTTTCAAGTAAAGATGCAAATAAAGCAGTCTCGTACCACCTTTTGTGCTTTACGTAATTCCTCTGCAGCCGGCCTGTTGCCAATTCTTTCACTTCTGCCACAAAGCACTACGCCTTCGTGGATCTCTATAAAAGCCATCAGAAGTGACTGTGAAGCTCACCAGCTGCCCCGTTATTTTTAGGTTCTAAATTTGCCGCATTTAAATCCAGATCATAAAATATATCGATCGTGTATAAGGAAAAGTAGGAGATGACCTATTGTCGATATCAGTCGTGCAGCAAGCGAATCTATTCCCTTGCAGGGAGATTTATTTTCACCTGAGTAGAGCACTACACCTAGCATCATCTCTCCCTTTACCATACAGGTCAAAACTGTGTTGTTTCCGTGCTGAGTTGCAGTGCCGGTATCGAACCTTGAACCCGAGGGTTCCAAGATGGATGGTTTACCAATGAGGCAAGACAAAAAAAGTGAAATCCCTGGATATATTTAATACCTTCGTGTGATAGTGTCATGTGCTCAGTTTGCAAGGGCCGGATCGAACGCAAACCCGTAGTTCCTAGATGATATTACCTAATGATCACAAAAATAGCCGGTTAGCATTGGACTCTTGTGCAATTTGATTTTGTTATAAGTGTCTCTGATTTATTGTCACGAAATCCTCAATATACAAACTATTATTTGAAGCCTCAATTTTGATTGAACCCCGCTCTTAGAGTATCAGGCACTTTACAATGTCAATTTTTACCTTTGGTCACACCTCCTTTTCAGATACATGTCCGCTACCAGAACATTAAAATCTTAGATCTGGTACCACAATTCAGCGCTAACATTATTAGCGCTCAGATGAAAAAAAAAAGAGGCACTTCTTTCGTAAACCTGTGTGTGGATCAGTGGTTCCTAACGTGAGAAGATACTCCTTAGGAGCGGGGGCAATTTGATTTTTTAGGGTAATTTTTTTGAGAGAGCGGATTGAAACTAAAGAGTCTGGGCCAAAGTTCGAATGTGTTTTTTTTTAGTTTATAAACATAATTATGAAGTTTCATAGACGGCTTATTCTTTTGGAGTTTGATTAACATATGGCATTGGAGTTAAGCTTCTCTGGCTCAAACGGAGTTCACTTTAAGATTATAACAATCATATATCATCTAGTTAGGAACATCAGGATTTTACGGTGATTAGTTGAAGTAAGTAAAAAAAAATAGATGGAAATACCTCATGTGGATGTTTCAAGAACAATTCAAGACGAAGTATCAAGAACATTCTTCGCATGCAAAATCATCTAGGAAAAAGTAAAATGTCACTCACGCACCTCATTTTTAGGATTAGGGGAAGCTATAGAACTCATTTCACAGAAACAAAAGTAGATAAAAATGTCGCCATTTTCACGCACGCCCCCAAATGGAGAGCTAAACACAAACATAATCAGTCAATTTTGAAAAGTGAAGCTCAAATTTTGGGAATTATCTTAACATATTCACACCAGGGAAAAAAATATCAGAAAAAAATGAATAGGTAGTTACATGGAATTATCCGATGGAAATCTCTTGGTGTAGATTCATATACCTCGTGGGATATGTTTTCAAGAACAATCACGACAAAAATACAAGAACATCAGCTCAAACGAAGTCTCTTTTTTAAATTATGAGAATCATATTATCATTGAGTGATGACATTAGGATTTTAGAGACTAGTTGAGACAAGGCAAAAAGATGGACATCCCTGGTGTAGATTGCTATACCTCATGTGGATGTTTTTCAAGAACAATTCAAGACGAAGTATGAAGAACATTTTTTTTGCATGAAATAAACTTCAAACAGAAAGAAATCAAAATAAACATGAGTAAGAAAAAATGCGTATTAAAGAATTATATGAATGAAATCCATTCCTATTATAGTTTCATTTCAAAATGAATGAGTACTTATCATATGACTAAATATTACGTTTTCCTAATTAGACTTATACACGAGTAGATACGTAATTGTATTTCTGTTTTGGCCTTTGAAATTATTCAGTTCAAGTCCACTCTGTTTCATTCTCCTTCTTTATGAAAAAAATGTATCATCAATGAATCTTTTTAAATAATTACTTGATGCTTAATCTGAAAAAACACTGCATCGGAAGCTGAGTCGATGAATGTTGAAGCTTATGCTAACGTCACAATAGATGAAAAACACGGCCTTGAATAGTTTTACAAAGTCTGACAAATTATTTGTGAGCTCAGTGAAAAGGAACGCTTTGCAAGACCTCATAATGTAGAAATTGATGATTGAGAGGAAGTTCAAGCTACCGGCAACTCCAACAATACCGTGAACATGCAAGCAGAATAGAGGTGAATTAGTCAAGTGTATGATGAAATTTACAAGCTTGTGAAAAACTTTGAAGCCAGAAAAATAGTTTTTGCATAAACATCAATCAGTGTTAATACAGTTATACAAAAGTTAACTTTGATCTTTCAAAGAGTTCTTATTGTTATTATTAACAATGATTACTATTTGTCTCATTGTGAAGAATATACCCTCAATAGAAATTTTATCGTAGATACGAAGTATGATCAAAAAGTATTGAGATTGAAAAATTTAAACTGTGAAGACTAAGTAAACTGCGAAATAAAGTTATAAATCTAGATGTCTAGACTGTTGTAATAAATTGCAGCACATAAAAAACAACATTTTCTATACGTATGAGTAGCACAGGGATCCTTGCATTAAAGTGAGAAGCTGTTGGTAGTTGGGCCATCGCTGCCTGGCTGATACTAAACTTTGAGCCATTCCGACTACATATTAATAATATAATATATATATATATATAAATATATAAATATATATAAAGTAGTCGGGTGGCTTAAAGTCGGTACACCAGACAAGCGAAGGAGTCTATACCGCTTAATATATTAAATATATATTATAATATTAATATATAATAATATATATATATATAATTGTTTGTGTGTGTATGTATATTTTTTTGTAAATACATTGAGCTCTCATGTCCCGACATAAGAATTTATCCAAATACCCAAATCTTTCCATATTAATCACGCAAACACACGCACACGCAACGCACACCAACACACCACACACACACACACACACAATATATATATATATATATATATTAATATATATCAGTCGCACTTGACGAAAAACAGGAATTTTCCATGCACTGTCTACCACTCTAATATCAGTCAGCGCTCCTACCAATTCTCACGAACATATCGAGTATCCACACAGGAGATGCTTATTCTAATTTCTAATCAGCCCACTCAGATATCCAGGTGTAGACCAATGGAGAACGTCACTATAATTCGTTCCCACCTCCAGCCGGTCCGCCCTTCCTACTTTGTCTTACTGGATGGTTTGTATGATAGTAACAAACTGACGTATAACGGCCTGTGATCCTGCTAAAAAGAGTACAATACAAATCTTCCATTAGATCATATTTTCATTGGGGCTGAGAATTGTTGAACACCTTATTTGAAATCCGAGAAACTCAATCATTTACTATAATATATTAATACCTTAAAGTAAATCCAACACAATTCAGGGTGTTCCAATTATATTTTCGTCTGCTGTATTGATTTATCACAGAAATATTAAAAATGATTTCTTGTCGAAAATTTTTTAAATCATTATCACCAAAATTGTTTAAAGTATCTTTCATGATTTTTGAATAATATAGTACTTAATAAAATTAGTAAAATAAGTTTCTTATATCTTGACTAGTAATTATATTGACTTAAGCTCACAAAGCGGATAATAAGAGGTAACGAGTCCACACAGAAAGAAAAAAAAAGGAAAACATGCAATTAACTCATGGTCACAGAAAAAATACCAGGTCTTGTTACTTTATTTCAACCCTCTCAGACTAATTTCAAATTCAAGAAGTGGCAAACATTATGAGTCGATGAAGAAATGCCTAAATTGTATCCCACCCCCAAATTACAACCTTGTTTCCCACTATCTCACAAAAGTACGTTAACTTACTTGCTTGCTGTTAAACTATCATATACCACGAGAGTTTGTGTTAACTCCTGGTTGTCGCCTCACCCAACGGTCACTAGTTTCTCCGGAGGAGTAAGCTACTATTAGATTACACTTCTCTTGCTGAAATAGAAAACAATGTCCTTGTCTTACTGTATTCAATTGCCTCACATATCAAAACCTTCTATCTTTTTTAATGTAGAGTTTGGATTTACCACCAGTATTCTTTCTCTAGCTGCGTGTCGACAATAAAATATAAAATCATAGGAACATTCACAGTAGGCGCTACAAGAACGGTCACACAACGAAACTTTAAAAAAAAGGTGAATAAATTACCTACCGTCTGAGTACAATGCAACGACATAAATTCGGGTCTAGAGTAACTTGCACTCCATTGTGTATGGATAAATTTTTATAATATATATTTACCAACCCCGCAATGTATAAAGTTTAATTTCATCCTTGAAATGTACATATTTCTGTTTGAGATTAGTCCACAGAGAGTGGTAACATAGATATAAAGTGAGCAATATTTTTTCCGTGACCACATAATTAACCTTTCCCTTTCGAATAATCAAATCGTCTCATCTCATCATTCGTTTGTCTCGCCAAATATATTCGAAATATGTTGAGAACCCTCACAAAGCATTTTTCTTTGTGGCGTTTTTATCTCAGCCAAAAATTTGTAAACTGTGCCTATCGGTCTATAAACTTTTTGCCAAGGTGTGTAAATGGCAGAGTTTTTTTTTAATGGCTGCATATCTTCTGTGCTCAAACATCCACCATAAGAAAATTTCCGTTTAAATTCAGAGAAACTTTCTTCTAGTTGATTGTCCTTACCAAGGTTAGAGAACCTAGTCATTCAACATTTACACGAAAGGATGTTGTTTTTGATATAAATGTGCTCTAATTACCCACCTGGATTTATAGACTGGCCATGTCACTGATTGACTTCATGTAGCCAATCCCTAAACGTACTGCTATAAGACACACAATTAAACTCCCATGGTCATAATTACAAATGCCTCACTGCGACGACATAGAGTCCAGATCTTTACAATATCGGAGGACTGTTACGATTACCAAGTAACAAAGGATTCATTATCGAGGATCTTATACCAGTACTGAGAACACTTAGTAACAAGGATTCATATCGAGGGACTCTTTATCAAGGATCCAATTCCAACTGATACAGCACTTTGCTTTAAGGCCAAGGAATGGCCCTGTAAAAACGTAACAAAAGTAATAGGATTATCTTTCCCAAGGAATACAATCATTCCCCTTTCTGTATTTAACATACCAAAGCGATGGCCGTTATATGATCTACGCGTCCACAGAGATAAGTAACCTTGATAATGAATTTATATGAAACATTTGCGAATTAATATTTAGGATGAATGATTTTCCTCAGCATACGGGAGTCTTTAAGTAATAATAGTATTTCAATAGACGCATTTCAAGTCCTAACTAATCTTGCTGATATAATGATTGTATAGAAGCGCGTGGTGTATGGTTAAAGTCATGGGAGATGGGAACTCATCGCGCAGTTCAAATCATGACGTGCATTTCACTTAACGCCTAATACCTTGGGAAAGGTAGAAATCTACTCTCCCTCCGCATTTCAATGTCTATCTTAAGCCTGCTTATGTATAATGAGTCAATGCAGATAAAAATTATCGACATATAACTCTATAACTTTAAAGTCCCGAGCGCCTGCGTAAACAGTTATCGATGTAGAAAATGAAATCCCATCGAGTTTCAAATTGCGTATGAGTAGTTTCCCTTCAGATAGGCTAATACCATGGAATTTATGCATCCACTATTCTGCTCCAGCTTTGGTAAATATTAGGGCAGACTTTAATAGCCTATGTATTATTACTATTATCTTCTTACCCGCGTATATCTTTATTTTATTCGTAACATCTTTCCCTGCGCGTGTAATCGTAGTCTGGGAAATGAAAAGTTCAAAACCTTCAGCTCCTTTATTTAATTGAAAAACTAACAGCCAGGATTGAAAGACCCAGACAATACCGCTCAATGAGAAAAGAAAAAGAGAAGAGAGCCTAATCTGTACAGATAGGAATTTACGAATAAATAGAAGATTATACGCGGATAAGAAGATAATATAATAATAACATAGCTATATAGCTGCCCTAATATTACCAAAAGCTGGAGCGAATAGTGGAGCATAAATTTCCCGATGCGTATTAGCACTATCTGAAGGCAAACATACCATCCGCAATTGAACTCGGATGGCGATCATTATTCTAACATCGATAACGTTACGCAACCAGGCCTCGGAGACTTAAAGTTATAGAGTTATATGTCGATAATTATTATCTGCATTGACAATCATTAAATAAGCAAGGATTAGATAAGACTTAAAGCGAGGGAGAGTAGGTTCATACCTGTCCAACCAAGGGTATTAGCGTTAAGTGAAAGCAACTCCATGATTAACTCGGGCGCGATGACTCCCATCTCCCATACTTTTAACCATCACACCACGCGCTTCCTAATCACAATCATTAAATATAAGCAAGATTAAGTTAGACTTGAAATGCGTCATATGAAATATAAACTATTACTACTTAAACGAACTCCCCTATTGCCTCGAGAAAATACATATCATCAGTAAATACTATTAAGCAAATGATTTCATAATTAAATCATTATACAAGTACTTACTCTGTGGACGCGTATATTCACATACGCCATCGCTTTGGTATGTTCAAATACAGAAAGGGATGATGTATCCTGGAAATAAATTCATATTACTTCTTTTACGTTTTAAGGCCATTTCCTTGGCCTAAAGCGAAGGCTTATCCAGTGGAATTGATCCTGAATAAAGAGTCCCTCGATAATGAACCTTGGTACTAAAGGTTCTCAGTAACTGTTATAGAGTCCTTCGATAATGAATCCTTTGGTACTTCTTGAATCGACAATCCTCCTGACTTGTAAAATCTGCCAAAATCCTATTCCGTCCGCACAGTGAGCGCATTTGTAATTATGACCAAGGGGAGTTAAATTGGTGTCTTATACGCAGTACGTTAAAGGATTGGGCTACATGAATCAATCACGTGACCAGCCAGTCTAGAAACCAGGTGGTAATTAAGCACATCGTATATCCAAAAAAACACAACACTCTTTCAGTAAATGTTGGAAATGACTAGGTTCTCTAACCTTGTAGGACAACAACAGAGAAAGTTAACTCTGAATTTAAACGGAAATTTTCTTGGTAGATGTTGAGCAACAAAAGATCATGCAGCCATAAAAAAAAAACTCTCCATTTACACAACCTTGCAAAAAGTTATAGACCCCGATAGCAAGTTGACAAATTTTTCATGAGATAAAAACCACCACAAGCAAAAAAATAGCTTGTGAGGTCTCAATATTCATTAATTTGACGGAGACCAATCAGAAATGATGAATGAGACATTATATTCGAAAGGAAAGAGTTAATATGTGCGTCACGAAAAATATTGTCACTTTAATCTATGTACCACCTCTCTGGACTAATCTCAAAAAAACAGAAATATGATAGCGATTTTCAACGCGAAAGAAATTAAACTTGTATCACATTGCGGGTTGGGAATATATATATCTAACAAATTTATCCCATTACACATGAGTGCAGTTACTCTAGACCCGAAATTTATGCGTGCTTGTCACTCAGACTAGTAATTAATCACCTTTTTTAAAGTTTCGTGTGACGTCTCTTGTTACCTACTGTGAATGTTCTATGATTTATATTTATTGTCGACCACGCAGCTAAAGACAAGAATCACTGGTTGTTAAAATCCAAACCTCTACATTACAAAAGATAGAGTTTTGATTATTGTGAGCAATTAATACAGTAAGACAGAGAACATTTTTTCTATCAAGCAAAGGAAGTGTAATCTAATAGTTACTTACAACTCCACTTCCGGAGAAACTATGACGTTGGAATGAGCGACAACCAGGAGTAACCCACAACAACTCTCTGTAATACATGTGTAACCACAAAGACAAGTAAGTTACGTACATTTGTGAGATAGTGGGAAAAATGCTAATTTGGGGTGGATTACAATTTAGCAATTCTTCATCGAATCATAAAATGTTCCACTTCTTGATTTGAATTAGTCTAGAGAGATGGTAAATAAAAGTAACAAAGACCATTGTATTTTCTTGACCATGAGTCTAAATTGCAGCTTCTTTTTTTCTTTCTTTGTGACTCGTACCTCGTATATATCCGCTTTGTGAGCATAAGTACAAATAAATTTACTATCAAAATATAAAGAAAACTTATTTTACTAATTTTATAAATACTAAATTATCAAAAATTCAATGAAAGATAGCAATATTACACAATCTTGTGATAATGATTTTAAAAATTTCGAAGAATCAATTTTTAAATTCTGTGAAAATAAAATACACAGACGAAAAAGTATAATGGAACACCCCTGAATATGTGATGGATACTTAAGGTATTAAAATATATTATAAGTAAATGATTATTCGGATTTCAAAAAAGGTGTATCAACAGTTCTCAGCCCCAATGAAAATATGGATCTCCAATGCCAAGATTTATACATCTTTAGCAGGATCCAACAAAAGCCGCTATGACGCCAGTTGCTTACTATCATACAAACCATCCAAGTAAGACAAAGAGACAGGGCGGGACACGCTGGAGGATGAACGAAATTATAATGACGTTCTCCATTGGAGTCTTACACGGATACTCCTGATGGCTGATAGAAACATAGAATAAGCATTCTCTGTGTGATACTCGATGTCGTGATAAACTTGGTAGGATCCTGACTGATATGTAGAGTGTATAAGACAGTCCATGAAATTCGCTCTCAGTGCGACAGATATATATATAGATATATATATATATAAGATAATATGTTGTCGTGTGTTGTGTGCGTGGTGTGCGTGCTGTGCGTGTGTTTGATGATTAATATCGAAATTTGGTATTTGATTAAATTCTTCATGGTCGGACATGAGAGCTTCAATGTATTACAAAAAAAAATATACCATACAACACAACAAATATATATATATATAATATATATATATATAAAAATATATATTAATATATATATATTAAGGGTATTAGACTCCTTCGCTGTCTGGCTGATACCGACTTAAGCCACCCCGACTACTTTAATATATAATATATATATAATATATATATATATATAGTAATTATAAGTAGTCGGGAATGGCTCAAAGTTAGTATCAGCCAGCACGAGACCCCACACCTACCAACAGCTTCTCACTTTAAGCAAGATCCCTGCTACTCATACCGCATAGAAAATGTTGTTTTTTAAAATGTGCCTGCAATTTATCTAGAACAGTCTAGACATCTAGATATTATAACTTTATTCGCAAGTTACTTAGTCTTCACAGTTAAATATTTCAATCTCAATACTTTTGATCATACTTCGTATACTACGATAAAATATTCTATTGAGGGTATATCTTTCACAATGAGACAAAAATAGTAATCATTGTATAAAATAACAAAAAGAACTCTTTTGAAAGTATCAGTTAACTTTTGTTAACTGTATTAAACACTGATGATGTTTATGCAAAACTATTTTTCTGGCTTCAAATTTTTTCACAAAGCTTGTAAAATTTACATCATACACTTGACTAATTCACCTCTATTTCTGCCTGCATTTCACGCGTATTGTTAGAGTTGCGGTTAGCTTGAAAACTTCCTCTCAATCATCAATTTCCACATTATGAGGTCTTGCAAAAGCGTTCCTTTCACTGAGCTCACAATAATTTGTCAGACTTGTAAACTATTCACCCGTGTTTTCATCTATTGTACGTTAGCATAAGCTTCAACAATTCATCGGACTCACTTCCGATGCAGTGTTTTTCAGATTAAGCATCAAGTAATTTTAAAAAGATTCATTGATGATACATTTTTCATAAAGAAAGAGAATGAAACAAGAGTGACTTGAACTGAATAATTTCAAAGGCCAAACAGAAATACAATTACCGTATCTACTCGTGTATAAGTCTAATTAGAAAACGTAATATTTAGTCATATGATAACGTCACTCCATTCATTTTGAAATGAAACTATAATAGGAATGGATTTCATTCATATAATTCTTTATACGCATTTTCTTCTACTCATGTTATCTTGATTTCTTTCTGTTTAAGTTTATTCATGCAAAAAAAATGTTCTTCATACTTCGTCTTGAATTGTTCTTGAAAAACATCCACATGAGGTATATCAATCTACACCAGGATGTCCATCCTTTTTTGCCTTGTCTCAACTAGTCACCTCTAAAATCCTAATGTCATCCCACTCAAATGATAATATTGATCTCATAATTAAAAGAGAACTTCGTTTGAGCTGATGTTCTTGTTATTTGTCGTGAATTGTTCTTGAAAACATATCCACACGAGGTATATGAATCTACACCAGAGATTTCCATCGGATAATTCCATGTAACCTACCTACTTCAATTTTTCTGATATTTTTTCCCTGGTGTGAATATGTTAAAGATAATTCCCAAAATTTGAGCTTCCACTTTTCAAAATTGACTGAATTATGTTTGTGTTTAGCTCTCCAAATTTGGGGGCGTGCGTGAAAAATGGCGACATTTTTTAATCTACTTTTGTCTGTGAAATGAGTTCTATAGCTTCCCTAATCCTAAAAACTGAAGTGCGTGAGTGACAATTTTACTTTTTCCTAGATGATTTGCATGCGAAAGAATGTTCTTGATACTTCGTCTTGAATTGTTCTTGAAAACATCCACATGAGGTATTTCCATCTATTTTCTTTTACCTTACTTCAACTAATCACCGCTAAAATCCTGATGTCCCTAACATTATGATATATGATTGTTATAATTTAAAAAGTGAACTCCGTTGAGCCAGAGAAGCTTAAAACTCCAATGCCATATGTAATACAAAACTCCAAAAGAATAAGCCGTCTATGAAAACTTCATAATTATGTTTATAAAACTAAAAAAAAAAACATATCGAAACTTTGGACCCAGACCTCTTTAGTTTCAATCCGCCTCTCTCAAAAATCAAATTACCCCTAAAAAATCAAATTGCCCCCTCCTAAGGAGTATCCTTCTCACGTAGGAACCACTGATCCACACACAGGTTTACGAAAGAAAGTGCCTCTTTTTTTTTCATCTGAGCGCTAATAATGATTAGCGCTGAATTGTGGTACCCAGATCTAAGATTAATGTTCTGGTACCGGACATGTATCCTGAAAAGGAGGTGTGACCCAAAGGTAAAAATATGACATTGTAAAAAGTGCCTGATAACTCTAAGAGCCGGGTTCAATCCAAAAATGAGGCTTCAAATAATAGTTTGTATATTGAGGATTTCGTGACAATAAATCTAGAGACAACTTATAAACAAAATCAAAATGCACAAGAGTTCACATGCTAACCGGCTATTTTGTATCATTAGTAAACTATCCATCTAGGAACCTACGGTTCTGCGTTCGATACCGGCCCTTGCAAACTGAGCACATGAATACATATCCACACGAGGTATCTAATATATCCCAGGATTCTCACCTTTTTTTGTCTTGCCCTCATATGGTAAACCATCCACTTGGAACCCTCGGGTTCAAGGTTCGATACCGGCACTCGCAAACTCAGCACAGGAACAACACAGTTTTGACCTGTATGTAAAGGGAGAGATGATGCTAGGTGTAGTGCTCTACCTCAGATGAAAAATCTCCCTGCAAAGGAATAGATTCGCTTGCTGCACGACTGATATCGACAATAGGTCACTCCTCCTACTTTTCTTATACACGATCGATATATTTTATGATCTGGATTTTAAATGCGGCAAATTTAGAACCTAAAAAATAACGGGGCAGCTGTGAGCTTCACAGTCACTTCTGATGGCTTTTATAGATCCACGAAGGCGTAGTGCTTCTGTGCAGAAGTGAAAGAATTGGCAACAGGCCGCTGCAAGAGGAATTACGTAAAGCACAAAAAGGTGAGTACGAGACCTGCTTTTTTTGCATCTTTTACTTGAAAAATATCAGATTTCAAAAAAAAGTCTTTTTTTTATTTTTACTTGAAAAAAAAGTGAGTACGAGACTTGCTTCAATTTGCATCTCTTACATGGAAAAATATCAGGAAAAAAGTTTTTTCTTGAAATAAGCAACAAAAAAAAAATGTTTATAATGAAAAGGATAATTATTTTTATCTGATTTTGGATTTTCTTTCTTTTTGCTCTTCATCCATGTTTTGCTAATCAAATTATACCGCCTATAATATTCAGAAGCGTCCCGAAAAAGTTTACCAAATTAATTGTAAATATTCTATGATTTTCATTTCACTGATTTCTACTTTCATGAACAGAAAAACATATTTGTAAAAAATCAAGTTGCAATCTTTATAAATGTAAATAGAAAAATTCAAACATTCAGTTACCTTTTCTTTCCAGGTAGAGAGCTCAGTTTTATGTGTCTTCGATAGCAGATACCATATATCGCAAGTTAAAGAAACTTGGATACCAGTAAATAATGTTCATTCAACGAATGGATATGCTACGCCATCAGTTCATTTCAGCTCTTCTTTGTGAAATATAAACTATGTTAAAAACTAGTTAAAACTCTTTCAAAATCTTTGTAAATTAATATTTCTTTATAAAAAATAAACATTGTCCTAGCGATTACCTTGGGTCTAATCTAGTTGAGAACAATAAAAGAAAATCAACACAAAATAAATACTCCTATTGTCTTATCACTTTTGATCACATCACACACACACACACACACAAACACACACACACACACACACATATATATATTATATATATATATATATATATATATATACATATATATAGTATAGATAAAAAGGCATGAAAACACATAATGTGTTAAAATGAATATATTTATATCATTTTCATTGCTAATATTACAATATTTCGATTTATAAAAAAACATCATTAGAGCATAATGATAATTAGGTCTGTTTTAGATTAAATGTCTTTAATCCGGACTCATCGAGACCTAATTATCATTATGATCTGATGATCATTTTTTATAAATCAAAATATTGTCAATATTAGCAATGAAAATGATATAAGAATATATTCATTTCAACAAAATGTGTTTTCATACCCTTTTATCTATACATATACCGTCAGATTCATTTCCTTACCCTTAACTCTCTCTCTCACACACACAACACACACACACACACACACACACACAACAAATATATATATATATATAATATATATATATATATATATAATATATATATATATCCGTTTAATACTTTTTTTAGAAATCCTTACATTTCTTCTAGATTGAAGACACCATAATTTCGTGGACATTATACAATGAAAACGCCCCCGAAGTGTCCGTGACAAATACTATATACTGAAAAAAAACCCAACATTAACCATGATGACATTAGCTTGATAAGGATTTTTAAGTATCCAAAACATGCTTCTGACTCACTATAAAAAAATCAACACACATAGAAAAAACACAAATTTATACAACTGGTGGATTATTACAATATATAATAATAATATATATATATATATATATATATATATATATATATACATATATAATGTATATATATAAAACAAATCCACAATAATATATAAAAATGCACATACATATATAAATATATATATATATATATATATATATATATATATATATATATATATATTGAGCTACTTCATATTGTATTCTTTCTAATTTTTAATTTCAACAAAAAGTTAATATGTCAAATATTTCTTTCTTTTTTCCTTTCAGGTTAATAGAGAATCATACCAATTTTTAAAACTTGTTTTAAAATATGCATGCTGATATGACAGCTGTCATAATACAATCAATTATTGTTGTTTTTATGAAGCTAATAAAACAAAAGACACTTCATTTTATCGAATTACAAAAACAGAACGAATATTTTGGACAAAGCATTATGAATGAAAAGTAGTAGACATGAAATGGGCAAGCTAAAAGAGGATGAGAAGGAGAGGCAAAATGAAGAAAAGAATCATATATCATAAAATGGGTGTAATAAGATAATGGATAGGAGATTATTAATCTTAAAAAATACGACAAAAAAAAGAGATTCAGAGAAAAAATGGGAACGATTTAAAGGTAAATGAGAGAAGGAAGAAACAACAGAGAAAAAAAAATAATTTATCATTTTTCAATTTGGGATATGTAGTGTGTTGATATTGTGGGTCGTTTAGACTCTATAATTCTGCATAGAGATTTTGTCAAAAGGATCGTAGACGGGAGGTATGTGTAGTTTTTTTTCTGGAATGTTAGTTTTATGACACAGAAAGTGCGTGAGGTTCATTGTAAACATTTTCTTTATCACCTTGATCATAAACATGGGTAAAGCGATGTACTCATGTATTTATTGTGGCGTTAATTTTAACATTGTATGAAATGATATGGATTTAATTCTGCATTCGTTAGGGATATATATGTGAATTATATTGTTGATAGTTTTTCTATTCTGTATTAAAGTTAAAAATCTGAGAGCGCTTCCCAGATTCACTTCGAAAAGAAATAAAGCGCTTAAACCTAAGCAATTGAACATCTGTGGGAATATTGTGGATATAAAGTGTCTCAAATTCCCCACCTGAAACTTATAGACTAGCCGTTGTCACTCGATTTATTCCTTCGCCAATCACTAGCCATACTGATACACTACTTAAAATACTGATACTGGCCATAGCTCTACTAGCATTCATTAAGGAATACTTACAATACTCAGATCTTTATGAGAAGAACCAAAAAGATTTATTATCAGAATACCAGGATCCAATTCCACTGGACAA
>JALAJA010000894.1:0-15370 GCA_023376005.1 Doryteuthis pealeii
ATAAAAATTCATAATTATAGAAAAATAACCATGACAAGTGAATTTTGGCAAACGATTATGCGATGCTAGAACATCGTACAGTCGGTTTCAACTCTAAGTCTCATCAGCGATGTATACATTGCTGATGAGACTTAATAAAGATGAAACAGACTGTTACGATGTTCTAGCATCGCATAATCGTTGCCCAAATTCACTTGTCGTGGTTATTTTCTATAATTTATCGGAATTTTATACTATATACGCATTGTAATGCCTCAAGCAAAAAATAAAAAAAAATTAATATATATATATATATATATATTATATAATTATATAGAATAATTATATTTATATGTGTGTGTGTGTTGTGTGTGTGTGTGTGTAGTGGTAGGAATTGGAATATTTCTTTATATTATTGTTATATCTAATATATCCTCTTGTTCCTTAATCTTCGACCGTTATCATCTCGTAACGCCTTTGGTCGAAAATCAAATCGTCTAAGAAGAAATGCAAAAATATAAAATCCTGATTATCTGGTGTTGCTTATCGCGGAATTCTTATTTCTTATGAGTATCGTCACCTTGTTAAATAATGGACCATTCCATATTCCATTTTTATTATAAAAGAAAAACGGAATTGAATAAGACATAATACACAGAAAAATATAATAAGAAAGAAAGAGTTGGGGAAAGAGAAAGGGTGTGAGCGTGCGGGAGCGACAAACTAATCGTTTTCAATCGAACATTAATGGAAAAGAAAGAAGGAAAGAGTGAAGAGGGTTAAAATAAGATTATTATACTTTTTACATGTTGAACTATTTAGCAATAGCTCTTAAATAAGAATACCAAACGTTGTATAATTAGATATCATACTGTGGTATATCCACAGATCTGCAGGTGTAATATATATTGTCAGATTCAGTGCACCCAAGGACCAGGCTGAATAGGAAGATGGGAGTCAGGTGCAGCCTAAAAAAACGAAAACAGGATGTGGCCCTGACCTGACCTATGACCTGGAAATGCAGGTGACATTTGACATGATTAGGTGCAGAAATCTGTAGGCGTAGCCCATAGCCAATGAAAACGCCTGCGTGGGCGAAGGGCATATTCTACTGAAAAAAACTGCGTATTGTGTCACGAATAAGAGGCGTGACACCGGGGGTCAGACTACAATAAAAAAAAAAGCCGTAGAGATCGATTAGAAGACAAACGATCAGGTTCGAGATCACTTGAAAAGAAACTCCCGAAGGCCCACGTTTGCGTAACCTGCAACAACTCTCAGCTGTACACAACCGAGGGAATAAACATCTCATCTTACATTTTCCTAAATACAAGTGTTTGTGTCTTTGATGGGTCCAGTGTGTAATACTAGTTATTGATATTTCTTCCATAAAAATCTGTATGGGAAGTCATCCATCTAACTAGATGTCAACGCCATCGGAGCCTTGTGCTCCAGCGTTACTCATATGCAATTTCCTGTTCACTCATATAATTCTTTGCAAAAAGTATCAATGATGGCGATTGTAGCCAATATTTCGCATGCCTAAATAAAGAAATCATTACACAAACCATCGCACAGTGTAGGATTTACATGCGTCTGGCCACGACTCACGATCAGGAGGATGTGTGTTCAATCTCCCCAATCGCCTCTGATCTATCTACATGCCAAACCACAGTCGTGACGCTTTGAACCACTACGTGATGGTTTCTCCCGCCACACCACTGTTAATCAAGGTATCAAAACTATTAACAGTTGAGAGAGCATTTTTTAGGGGCCGGTTAGCTCAGCCGGTAGAGTTCGGCTAGAAACCGCAAGGTTCTTTAGTTCGATACCGGTCTCACCAACTCAGTAGCACAGGGATATGTGCGGTAAAGTAAGGAGCTGGTGAGGTGTGGCGCTCCATCTCAGACGCAAAAACAATCTCCTTGGTTAGCCGCTAGTGAATAGGATTAGACTGATGGCTGTACCGACTTTAGGCACCCCGACGATTTTACTTACTTTAACACAAGCATTGTCTACCTGATACAATATGTTGATCAAGGTAGCGACTCATAAATGAGAAGGTCTGAAATTAATAGACCAGTTTCCCATACCAAGGTAGCAATATCGCATCTATTGAAACGATATCAACCTACGCATAGTTCAAGTATGATTGATTATGACAGGTTATCAAATAATGAAAATTTGATTTCTCTGATAAAAACAAAAATGGAATTTCAAGTTGTATCCGTATCAATACTACTGTATGGCTGCTCAATTTAGACTTTTAACGAAACGCTTGTGAAGAATAATTAAAAATCCAATTACGTCGAACTGGGAAGACAAGGCAGCAAACGGTTGTAACTTAATTACAATACCGAAAGCCACAAAGTCCACTGCAGAATGACCAGAGTATATATAAACTCCACAATGTCATTCAAATCAGCAGTCAAAGCAGCCAATCAGAAACTCAAGGAATGGAATCACCCAAATCCATGGATGGATCATTCTTTGAGAATTTATACTGTCTTGGGCACTGCTGGAGTGGTACTTAGCTGCTGTTATTCAAACAACAGTTGGCTAACTGACTTCAATAGCTGGAGAATGGTTGGTTCAATTTTAAGATATGTCAAGCCACTTGGTCATTTTATGCCGAAGATGTTTCGTTTTATTCATTCTTGATGGGTAATCAATTTCTTTTACACACCTTTTGTTCTATATGGGACCCTAAATTCCAAGCTGTATCTTTATCAGTATACTGTATAGCTGCACAACTAAGAACCCCCTGTCGGCTGGGGCGTTAGAATGCACAGACTGCACATCTGCAGAGGGGTAAGATTCCCCAGATGGGGCCACCTGTTGGCCGTGAGTGGGACCCCGTGATGCTTAAGGGATAAAACCAAGGTGGATGAGCAGTTCACGACATGCAAATACTCCCATTTTGGCCCTATCTTGGGCCTAGACGGGCGGTCGGAGAGGCCCCCTCCGATCAATCGACTGGTCACGTTCAAGCCCTAGCACCTATATGATTTTCCCAACCCTATTGCCCTTTACGGCAAGTCCCAACCCCTTTTTATCATATGGGTGCTAGAAGGCGGTGACTGAGGGTCTTACATGTCCTGGGAATGACATTAAAACTATCTGATGGTGAGGTTCCAGTTTTGGAGGTTGGGGGAATGTGGAGCAACCCATTTATCACCATTGCTCCCTGGTCCACTCTGACCGGAGTGGTAGTACCTGTTAGGGTCTCATCTTGGGTTAAATAGAAAAATGAGTTGATAAACAAATTGTATTAGCATTAAGAATGAAATTATTTCACAACTTTGTCGGCATTAAATGACCCACGAGGTTGATATGCCGTAAAACAAAAACAACTTAGACCTTAACAAAACGTTTGGTGAAAAAGGCTAGATGGGAACTACTCAAATGTTTTCTGGGTGCTGTTTTGCACAAATTCTGGAGTACCACACAAAACACCAGTTGGACGGTCACTTACCTTCTATCTCGTAAACAATCCAATAATACGTACAAGATATTGCTGGGCCCATGCTGATGAATAAGAACGAACTCACAAGTGATGTTCTATTGGCTGACCAGCAGAAGGATTCATCAGTTGCCTAGAGGGATGCCTCCCCTGGGATCACGCCGTTAATTTATCCCCGGTCCAGTGGCTGAAGCCACCAGACAGGGTCAGGATGCCGGAACCCCCTGACTGCACCTCTGCAAGGGATAAATACTCCCACGGAGCCACCTATTGCCGTGGGTGGCGATGGAACCCTGGTAGCTGAGGCGGCAATGACATGCAACACTCCATTTTGACCCTTACTTGGGCTAGGCAGTCGGTCGGAGAGGCCTGCTCTGATCAAATCATTGTACACGTCAAGCCCTAGCATCTATATGATTGTCCCAACCTTACTGCCCTTCCGGCAAGCCCTCTATCATACATGTGCAAGAAGGCGGTGGTTGTGGGTCTTAATGTCCTGATATGACGTTAAACTGTCTGATGGTGAGATTTCCATTTTGGAGCTCTGGGGAACGGAGTACCCTTCATCACATTCCTTCCAGGTTTACTCTTTCCCCAGTGTATTACTGTTAGGATCCCATCTATGGGTTAAACAGAACAAAATGGGTTTAATAATGTGTTTAATTTTTTTTATTAAAGTTGAATACCATGGAGAATGAATAATGAAAACGTACTCGGCATAAAATGACCCAACAAGGGTTGACATGCCGTAAAATCCAACCAACAACTTTCCAGTCATGTAAAAATATTGCTTTATTCCAGTTGCACTATTACGTTTGATACTGGACTGACCAGATTGGGAAAGGTATGAAAATTGTTTGTTTTGTTTTACGGCATATCAACTACGGTGGGCCATTTAATGCCGGCAAAGTTTTGAAAAGATTGTTTGGAATAAAGTTTTTTAAACTAAATTTTTTTTTTGTAAACACTTTTCTTTTCAACCACCGCCTTTTAACCACATATGATAAAAAAAGGTTTGAGGGGACATCAGGGCAATAAGTTTGGAACAATCATATAGGGCCTTGGGCGTTGGGAAAGGTATGAACCCTCTTATTCTCGGCTACGTGTTAAATAGTCCACTACTGTTCTCAAAGATAGCTGTGGCATCAAATAATCCATGAGGTTGATATGCCATTAAATCAATCATATCGCACACTTATGTAAAATATTCGATTTATTCCCAAACTTGAATTGTTTCAAGTTGCTATGCTGAAAATAGATTACAACCAAGGGTATTAGTCATAAAGTGAATGTAAATTACGCGACTGGGGTTCGAACTTGCTTTCTACGATGTCGCAGACCAGTACGTTAGCCACAACGCCACGTGGACTCCCGCTCAAACTTCTTAATGTTAATGACAGACAGAACTTCATATCAATGAAAGTTTTGATCTTTAAAAGTACTATTTATATTCACCTTCTAAGCCACACACATACACACACACAGATATATATAATAACAAAGATATAAAGGTTTACATATCTATTTGTCACCAAATGAAAAGATATCTAAAACCTTATATATTTATTTTATTATATTATATAACAGCTCTATTTATATTGACACTCTTCCAATAATGCTGCCTTTGGTACGCCATTCCAGCAAAAGCTGAAACGGTAACCATCTCACACTATATATATATATGCAACTAGCCTTACGATGCTTCTTTGCATTACCTGCGGGATTGTTTGCAAGTCACTGGCTGAAATAAAGTGTCACGAGAGCACAAACATAAGTAACAAAACAAAAAGAAACAAAAAACAAAAACAAAAGAAAACAAAAAAAAAAAAAACAAACAAAGAATTTATTGACAATGTAAATTGATGGATCCTCATACGTCGAAATTGATGGGAGAGTCCATCATCTAACATACATATATATCTATATATATCATACACACACATATTGAAGTCAGTCAGTTAGACAGTCAAAACACAGAATAACAATTATCAGTATTCTACAACACACACACTAGTTGCGCTATTTAACACATAGACGGGGAATAATTGAGTTCATACCTTTCCCAAAGGGTATTAGTCCGAAAGTGAATGAAATACCACGACTGGAGCTCGAACTCGCTTACTACGATATCGCTGTTTAACACGTTAGCCACTACGTCCTTATACTCCGCAGCTATAGCTTAAGACCACTACTTTTCTTCTACAAGGATGTCCGTGGCATTAAATAACCCACGAAGGTTGATATGCCATTAAAATCAATCAGATCACACACTCTTTCCAGTCATGTAAATAATATTCGATTTATTCCGCCTCTTGAACAGCTTTGCTGAAAATAGATTACCACACAAAACAGATAAAACGAAAAGAAAAAAAAATGTTCGAAAAGACAGACGGTTGCAAATAGAACAAAAAAAATAAAACCGTGAAGACGAGTTAGTCGTGCAATAGCTCTTTATTCAGAGTGATGGGGGACAACAATTATCTCATGAAATATTTGACAGAACCTGTAAAAGAAAAACAGAAATTCAAAACCAAAGATTGATAAACGACATTGTGAACCAGAAGAGAAAGAGCAATAATTTCATTTTTTTTTCTTTTTCAAGATGAGAGTGTAAAAAACAAAAAAGCAAGTAAATCTGGAGGGACAGTCGCTTTTAACTGACAACGAAAAAAGGAAACTAGAATAAAAAAATTAAAGAAACATACAGATATAAAAATGATTGAAAGACGGACTGAGTGATAAAAAAGGAATAAAACAAAATAGAATGAGAGATCATTGGAAGGATGGAGAGGAGAGTGAGGTGAACTGAAAAAGGAGAAGAAATAGAGAGAGAAAAAGAGAAATAGATAGAGAGAAATAGAGAGAGAAATAGAGAGAGAGAGAGAGAGAGAAATAGAGAAAGAGAGAGAAATAGAGAAAGAGAGAGAAATAGAGAAAGAAAAAAATAATCAGAAAATGGAGGAATGTAGAGAAGGAACAAAAAAGGCAGAAAGATATTTTGAATAAAATAAACACGTTTCAATTAAGAGAGATGAAATTCTTCTAGCGGACAGAATCGTAGCTAGACAAATGGACAGATGAAATGTCTAGGAATATAAGATGATTATTGACTTACATCTGTCGTGTCTAGCAAAAGATGCCATAGACAGACACTGATATTTTGCGTGGAAATATTTATGGAGAGAACTGAAGTACCTCTGCAGTTTTTCCGGTTCACGACAAGACATGCCAGTAACAAGAATATCCCGAGATAACAGTTGGGATAGAGTCGAGTCTTTTTTCATAGGCCTAAATGTCGTCAATAGTCAAGATGAGGATTTTGAACTCAGTTCGCCAATTTCATTTCCAAGTAGCTCACAGTTTTGCATTTTTGAGAGAGAGAGAGAGAGAGAGAGAGGAGAGAGAGAGAGAGAGAGAGAGAGAGAGAGAGAGAGAGAGAGAGAGAGAGAGAGAGAGAGAGAGAGAGTTCAATAAATCATTTCTTGTATTAGACTAAGAAATTCTTGGAACCAGGCAGGACAAATATTTGATAAATATATCGTCTTAATGAAATAATAAAATAGATTTAAATCGAGGAAATTCAGGATGAAATAGCTGACATCGAAAGAGAAGCAAGAATTTAATGAACGTCAAACTCAGTGCAACGTTCATTGCCGTTTTTAGACGCCAACCCGGCAACTGTATTTCAAGATAAATGCTTTAATGACAAGGCAAACGTTATTAAACACCTTTAAAAATAAGAACCCCTCAATGATATCATTTCGAGGTCTCAATAAAAAAATCTCATTAATCATGAAGTGAAGAGTAATAACATTTTAAATAATTAAAAAATAAATAAATAAAGATTGCTATCTTCTATATAATTCGTATAAAGGATGTATAAAATTGATGATATACAAATGCTTTTATTACTCATAAAGTGTGTGTGTGTGTGTGTGTGTGTGTTTATATATATAACTTGCAGCCGATTGGTGTAGTCTTCGATCTTCCTTTGTGCTAAAATAAACTACTTATTTTGAAATACGGCAGTAATAAGAGGTAAGAAGATTGTGTTCTGGCATTGTTTTAATTTTGTGAGGATGAATTGCCTGCCTCACATGGATAATTATTTTTTTACCCGGTCTGAAAATACCGACACGGGTCATTGATCCAAAAAGTCTAACTACATCAATAATCAATCACATTTGGCATTGACATATATATATATATAGAGAGAGAGTATAGATAAAAGGATATGAAAACAACACAATATGCTGTTAAAGTGAAAATATTTTATATCATATACATAGCTAATATTGAACAATATTCCATCTTCAGACCTTGTCTTTCTCCGAACTTAACAAAGCGGAGACGAAAATAAATTTCGTCTCCGCTCTTGTTAAGTTCGGAGAAAGACAAGCTCTGAAGATGATTTTATAAATCGGAATATTGGTTCAATATTAGCTATGATATGATAAACAATATTTTCACTTAACAGCATATTGTGTTGTTTTCATATCCTTTTATCCATACTCATACTGTCGGATTCATTTCCTTTCTATTAACACACACACACACATATATATATGTATGTGTGTGTGTGTGTGTGATTTACTTCTGAAATATTAGTGATAACGATGAATTCTGTATGTTTATTTTTATTAGAAAAAAAAACCCAAAATACCTTAAAACAAAACATAGAATGTATTTAGCATAATATTTTGAATTAGTTTTGTTCAAAATAATTTTGATATATCGGACTGTTGTCCTCAACTTTTGTGCTTAAACTCAATGTTCTAATCACTACAACCTCGGACTGTTAGGTTACCGAAATATGAAACAGCTAAACCGAGATTACAGTTGCCAGAACATTATGTTTATACACAATAAAGATGAGGACAACAGTCCAAAATATCAAATTATTCATATCAATCATCATCTCATAAATACAGACAAGTATATAAATTCGATATATTAAAAAAATGGAGTCAATCTTCTAAAAAGACACTTTACTATAATAAACTTTCTCTTCTAATCTATGTTGAATTAGTTTTGTTCTCTAATAAAAACCGCGCATTTTTCTGACATTTTGGCGCCATTATTTAACAAGAAATGTAGACCAATCAGTTGACGTGTTCTCCATAAACGACAAGTTTATTGGTTTAAAGTCTTATTTACCTAATGATTTTAAAAATTCCTAACCAATGAGATTCATATAAATGTCACATGATTGTCACATAACGGGAAAATTAGTTGCGTTCTCCTAAAACAACTAATTGTTTCCCTGTTATGGAAAAATCATAATGACAACTTGAAAGAAAAATTCTTATAATTTTTTATAATATAATTTTATCATGTGTTTCTAAAAAATATTTTTTGTTTAAAGTGTCAAGTTACAAAACAATTTTTGGAAAGATATTTAGAAATTGTTAAAGATATACGACTTGACTAATATTGTCTAATCGCTAAACAGAATAGTGTTGGCTTTTAATTTTATCAGATTTCGATTTTTTTAATATATATATATATATATATATATATATATATATATATATATATAATTTTCAATGCCAATGTGATGGATGGCTGAAGTAGTTGAACATAATGAAATGAACACATCGTTATAAAAAACATTTTTCTTAAATCAAAAAAGTGCTCACATACTGCCAAGTAGAGCAGGATAAATAAAATAGTTTTTCTTAGTTATCCATGGCAGTTGCATAATTTAGAGTTTTAGGTATTTAGAAAATAAATACAATCAATTAAAGAAACATGTGTGTTGTGTGTGTTCCATATATATATTTCGTTTAAAATTGATGATATGCAAATGCTTTCATTAATCTTAAAGTGGTAATTATATATATAAGTAAAGTCGTTGGGGTGGCCTATCAGCGAGGGAGTCTATCCCCTTTTCACTAGTGCTAGATCAAGGAGATGGTTTTTGCGTCTGAGGTGGAGCGCCACACCTACCATCAGTTCTTACTTTACTGCACAGATCCTGTGCTACTAAAACGCTGAGTTGGTGAGGGCCGGTTTCGAACTAGGAACCTCGTGGTTTTTAGCCGAACGCTCTACCAACTGAACTAGCATATAACTGAGCTAACAAAACCTTAACTAGTAGTTGATTGGTGTCGTATTCGATGTTGTGCTGAAATAAACTACTTATTGACTAGGGAAGTATTAATATAGAAAGATTGAATATATTTTAAATTATATTAACGTAGTTCTGTTATTAGTTAATAAAAACTTTAATTTCGTTTCGCCTTGCACACTCTTTAAAAAGAACATTTATATCGTATGGGGTGGGAATTGTTAACTGTAGAACAAACACGTGATTCAAGCAAAAACCAAGACGTATTTAGACTCGAGGTTTTCGACCGCAGAGCAACATTCCCCATTGCTCAAAAATAAGGTTTCGAGTACTCTGACTCCCTTGTGACATTGGTTGAAGAGACCATGCAATGTTATCTTACCCACGCTTACGTGTGTGGGTCCTAACATTACCGTCTGTCACATATCAACCCCATCCGGATGTTGTTAAATACCGATTCGAGAAAACAGTGATGTCAAGATCAATCAAATTTTGTTCATTGGTTTTGTTTTGTTTTATGGCATATAAACCTCAGTGGGTTTTAATGCCGATAAAGTTTTGAAATAAATCAATTCTTAAATGGATAATACATTTTGTTTATCAACTCATGTTTTTCTATTTAACCCATAGATGGGAAATTTGTTCAGTTGTACATATTGCTATCAAATACTTCAGAAATAAGTCGAAATATTTTGCTGTATGAAACCTTTTATAAAAAATGTTATCTTATCCTGAAAAACTCTTCTGAAGAAAAATATTTGCCCTTATGAAGAACTAGAAACGGCTACATTGCGTCGCCTGGTAGAGGAGGGTAAAAAACCATGGTGTATTGATTTGTTTACTTACGAGATTTTCACTTGCTCGACATTTTTATTTAGAATTTCAATGCTATTTCTTTGTATATTTTAATTTTTAAGCATCTAATATTAATCACATCTTCATGTTTTTGCACAAAAGCAAAAACCGGTGATAGTGAATGTGTATATATTTACTTTGTCGTTAATTGTTGTATTTTTGAAGTTTCATCCGGAAATACATACATACAGACCAACTGCCCTTTATATATGTATAGATAATACTGTCTAATATAATTGACTGATAGCAAATATTTGTTTTATTAATAATAGATTTGTTAATAAAATACTTAAACCTATAATTAATTATCAAAACTAAAATAATAGTTATAAAAATATGTAATAATTAGAATATAAATTATTACATATATTATTAACATTAGACACTTCACGTGGGCAATGATTAGCGAGCTATTGTGCTGAGTTCGATTCTCACTGGTCGCCTCATACTTCTGTCCGTATGTCACAATAAAGCTAAGCAAATAACTATATAAGTGACATTACTGTAGAATCAATATCATACTCACCTTCACAAGAAGGCTGTTAACGTCCAGTCACCAGACAAAAAGACAGTGGAACCGAATACACACATTTAAAAACTGCCAGAATACAGTCAAGTCCTTGGTATATATGGATAAAGATATCCACACTAAAACCAGCACCCATTGAAAATCCTAGAAATAGACTTGGCCCAGATACACAAGTGGAATAGCCCAACCTGATATTTAACCATCTACCAAGCCTGGATTCTGAGAACAGACTCGGCTTGCAATACAGTTGAATTCTGGTCACTCTATATTAACTAATCTCTTCAATAACATAACAAAAATAGTTATAATATATACTAAGTATGATAATTGTTATTAATAATTACAATAAGTTTATTGAAATAAGTTTTATTAATAGATATTCAATAAACTATTGCATAAAGAACTGTATTGTTGACTCTCCTTGTACTTCTGCTTTCTCCTCCTTTGTGTGCATCGACACGTTAAATTACAAAGCTAATTACACAGGATTAATTAGGATTGTCTGCAAGAGATAATAATCAGGCAAACCTATTCGTTCTCTATGTAAAATCAAATATTCATTATCATTACACGTATGAACACAAACTCACATGTCTTCGAAAGATTAGAAATCATTATTATGTATTCCCACCCGACCCATCTCTCATATATATATATATATATATATACATATACACACACACACACACACACACACACACACACACACACACACACACACACACACAAACTTAAAAACATACCAATGCTCAGCTCATTACCTATTCTTATCTACATTTCCTACATGAATTTTATCACTTGAACTTGCAAATAGTTTCGATACGAACATAATTTCTTATAATTTCAGTTACGTATATATTATTTAAAAAAATTCAAAAGATTATGTATATATTATTTAAAATCGGCTGTTTTATCAGTGTATCATCTTTAAGTAATGATTACAGTTCCATAGACTATTTGAATCAGATGATTTAGAAGCACAGGAATTTGATGAAATAATCTTACAAGACTAAAAAGGAAGTCTCTTAAAATTTTGGTAAAAAAAAATCATTGAGATCTAAAATGTACAAAGTTTATTTTGTTTGGGTTTGAGAAATGTGATGTATGTAACAAAAATCCCGCAAGAAGACTAGAGCCACATATTTGTTTCATGACAATTCATTATATATATATATATATATATATATATATATATATATATATATATAAAATTGAGTTATAGAAATGCGATGGATATAAAAAATCCACAAACAAGACTCACCATATCATCTATTAATAATGGAGATTCAGTCTATTTGTTTTGTAACCAAAACTACTTCTTGCCTACGTGACTAATTTTTCTAATGAATGAAAAATTAAATTTCAAGAACATTTTGGTACTTACACACCTTTACATGAAGTTATGTTTAAAAATATAGATTTTTCCTAAAATATTTAAGGGGAAATATTTTTTACTAGGTCGACCCCCTCCCCCACACCTAATTTCATTTTATAAAATCCGAACAAAATATATTTTACTCGTACGATTTTGAAATTTTTCTAAAAAGATAAATCTGAATAATTAAATAAGAAATTTTTAGAAAGGTTTTCGAGTTCCTTATTGTCGTAAAACAAAACAAATATCTCAGTGCAATAGAGTAAATGATACTTTTTAAGTAATTAATTAAAAAAAAAATATTAACCGTTTTATTCTATTTCATTTTTCACACCCTTCAGGCAATATCTTTCAAAAAATTAATTTTTACACCACTCGGGCGTTTTTTTAAATTTTTTAATTTTTTTGCTAGTTTGTTTAATGAAAATTCATTCACAAGGAACAGAGATGACTGCTGTTTCTTTCTTTTTTTAAATAAATGATCCATAGATCTTGTTAGGTTTAAGTATTACATTCAGTTTCAGTTTCCAATAAATGATGATAGATATTCATTGTGTAATATAACAGGCTGTTGTCCTTCGGATTAAAAAGAAAAGAAAAAGTGAATAATCCGGAGATGAAAAGTTATTAATAATATGGGATCTTTTTAAATTTAAAAAAAAATTTGATATTGATTATAAAGTAGGATTTTTTTTGCGATTAAAAAGGTTTGAGTTAAGAATCGGACTGATTGTATATGTAAGTGGAAATGTAAACAATGAAAAAAAAAATGGAAGAAAGATGGAAAGGATAAATATAGGGAGTGATTTCTCTTTTCTTAGTGGGGTGGGTGGTTAGTTGGTTAATTTGCTTTACGATATATCAACCTTTTTTGAGTCATTTAATACCGAATCAAGTAATTTTGATAAACTGAAAGATAAGGTCTACTTCGTTACGCCTGGCACTGAAAGATAAACCTGCTTTTCATATATTTATCAAGTTTTACTTTCTTTGTTTAATGGCGTATCAATCTTCGTGGGTTATCTAATGCCAAAGCCATCCTTTTTAGAACATCAGTAGTACTCTTTAACCCTGAAAGATAACAATGTCTACGTTGTAAGCAAACACCTGCCACTGAAAGGTAATCCCAGTTTTCTATTTCATGAACGTCAAACTTTTCTCGATTTTTCCCAAACTGCCCATCCCCCGGAAAATGCAGCGCAATTTATTTCAGTTTATTAAAAAGTCGCATACAAATCTGACGCACGAGAATCTTGCAGTTTTACACTGTGCAGAGCACAGGCGATCTTATGTCGTTTTCGTCGGGAGGAAGACGGCTTCCACTGCCCAAACAAAGGACTCGGGTTGCTTACAGTACCTGATGTTGCTTAGGTGGTTATCCACTTAAGTAATGAACAGGTTCATCGCTGTTTAGTTTCGCTCATCTAAAGGGAAACTGCTACTTTCAACGTGACGTAACCGTAATCTCTTTTTTTGGGGGGATTGGTATTAGGTGGGGGTGGTGGGGGTGATGAAGTCAAATATAAAGAAAAGGATTCATTTGAAATTCATTCGTTCTGTTCCTTCAACATTTAAAAAAAAGGAAGACTTGATTATTTATCCGTTAATTCCAAAGAAGAAACAACGTGTTTGTCTTCCTATTTTGTCGTGAACCTTTCTGGGAATCCGGAGGCTTGAGATCGTGCAAAAAAAAAAAAAAAAAAAGGATAAAATATTATGCATGTCCCTATGAATTTAGTCTGGAATTCTGAAATAAGCCATGGTTATTATTCCATATTTATCTCCATTAATATCCTCATCCTTATTGTTTTTTATTACAACATTCCGGACAATACGCTCTTTAGCCTTCCTCAGAAGATTTAATCAATCATATCTCTTTATAGTCCTTGATCTGGTAGTAAAATATCCTGTAGATAACACAGTCATCAATCGTAGTCGCCCTACGCTCTTTACTATGCTTGTTCTTTTTGATCTCTTTGCAAAAAATGTATTTGCTTTTAGGCTTCCATATTTATGTTTCATATACAGAACCTCATTAATCCAGACAATTTATAAAAGAGAAAATCGAAAGGATAAATTATACACCTTGAGAAAGGCTGAAAAACACCATAACCGAAAATTTACTGATAAAAAAGAATAAGGATAGAAGTACGAATCCCCTCCCCCCCAAAAAACCGTTGAGATAATTATGACTTTCAGAATTTCAGACAATACTAGGAAGGCCGAAGAACACATCGGTCAAGAAGTAGTCATAAAAAAAAAACTTAAAGAATGATAATTTCTCGTACGAATAATTACATAATATTAACAGGCCCGAATGATAATAACCACACAACAACGATATTAACCGTGTTACAAAGCCAAATGGGGGGGGGTGGGATGGAGTCATAGGACAAATTGATTTTGCAAAAATAGTTTTTTTAAATATCGCTGTGAATAATATAATTATAACAACACTGGCCTGCGTTAAAAAATTTTTCCAAAGGTTTACCAAGTGATATATGATCGCCATTTATGCTGAATTCAAAAATACCATTCATTGTGTTTGGTCAGGTCTAATTTTAAGATGTGCTAAGATATTCACAACAAATTGTACATAATAATAACACTTATTCAAAACCAGTGGACTCTACTTGTCACAATAAAATAGGTTGTGATACTGTTCTATACATTTCAAGCAAGAGCTTGTATCTTATAAATGGATCTGAATTAGAAAAAATGAGTATGATTTTTGGATTCAGCGTAAAAATAAAATTGCCTTAAATCAGCTATTATATAATCGACCTTGAAAAGATCGCAGGCCAATGTAATGTAAGCAGAAAATATACACAAATGTACATCTTAGTTAAACTATCCATACAAGTCACCAACTTTAAATACACCATATATATAATATATGTATAATATATACAGAAATACTCACAAATATATTGTATATATGTGTGTACTTGGACAGTAATCATTCTTTGATACAAGTTCATTAAAGATGATGACAAAAGTGTCTTGAAAGTTTTTTTTTAAACATTTTTATTTATATATATTTATTAGTTTTTCTTGTATACTAGAAGTGACATAGATGAAATGGGCCAAAAGAGAGTT
>JALAJA010000895.1:0-12340 GCA_023376005.1 Doryteuthis pealeii
ACAACCAGAAGTACGGGCAACCCGGTGAGAATGCGGACTCATTAAGCAATAATCACCGCGTGTTAATATAGATCTGTCGTTGAATATGTAAATATTCGGTCAGAAATAAAAGGAACGATGCAGCAAATCAAAGAAAAATAAAGCGGCTTTTTTAGTGATCAAACAAAAGATGAAGTAAACAGGACAGAAAACATAGCAGGACAAAATAAGAGTTGGTATTCACATGGTGAACGGATATACGCGGTTGAAGTTGTATTTAATGTTGATAAGTGATAATGATTTTGTAAGCTTGCTGGTTAAACATTCTGATCACGGGGATATACAACATTTCTACTCTAAATAGGTCCACAACGGCACATAAATTCAACTGATTCCGAAATGAAGATTTATCTATAAAGTTTTAACCTGATCCCCGGCAATCGTTACATTCTGCGTACGGGCAGATCTCTATGTAATATTTAATTTAACTATTTATTAATACCTCTTCCCAATATCATAAGTGCATCTTCATTATTTTTTGCACAAAAGAAAACTCTGGTCGCTATTGATGTATTCGTATTTATATATATATACTTTGTACGTTAATATATATGTATTCTTCGTAGTTTCCTCCGGATACATACAATAGACGACAACTGCCCTTATATATATAAGTAATATATATATACTATCTATATACTATATAGGTAGTATCATCAGAGAAGAGGAAGAGAGAGAGAGAGATAGATAGATAGATAGATAGAGGTTCGTAGGCACGTTTCTTTATATAATTTGAACCACATTTTGTGGTAATTTAGTTCACCTTATGGCTTAATTTCTTATTTCAAAATATTCACCTTGTATTCTTCTTAATTCTATGAGGATTTGGGTTTTTGAAAATAACAATACTTTAAAACAAAACATCCACAGATCCGTAGGAAACTTACTTCATATACTAATTCTTATATTGAGATGATTCGAGTCAAATGACACGGCGGCCGCCAGAGGAATATTCGCATGAGCTAGCACAAGATATGATTATGATGGCATTCCACTGGATCATAGTTCTGATTTGCCTTCTTGAAGTACATGTTGTCACGTGCTAATACCTTGTAGCATCTCCATTTACAGTACTACATAAGGAACTGATTGAGCTGTTAGTTGATTGATTTTAAAAATGGATGTTTTACCCACTCAGAATGCAGTTTAGTTGTCATCAATCTAGGAATACCAAATTTTTGGGGAAGAATTTTCGAGATAGATCATAATGATGGCTATTTTACGATGTTTCATTTCGCTCGTATTAATCCATGAATTTACTTCCGTCAATGGGAATCATCTGAATCACACAGATCGTGCTAGATATTCTTAAAGACGAAGGATACGAGACAAACAGAAGAGAGATAATAGCGCCCAGTTGCCTTATGAGAGTTAACAAAAGTCTAGATTTGTACAGTCAGCAGAATGCGTGTCGCTAAACTTTACAGAAAGCGGGCCGTCTGTCGCGGCCATGAACGTACAGTGTTATCAATAATATTCGTTATTCAATATCCTACGTTCCAAGGTGACTAAGTCTCTAGGGACGAGAACGCCGGACGGAGAAGTACCCGGATGTTTTGTCGAGAGTGGAGAGTGTGAGGTGAGTTCCACCTTATATTACAACTGCAGATTCCAGGCGTAAATCTCTTTCTTTTCCTTCTTGCACCACCGGCTGCCGTGCCGGGCTCTCCTCCCACTCCCGTCCGTCGTCATATTAGCAAGCGACGCGAGTCAGAGGCACTTTCTAAAGGTATGTAGGGCTTCTGGACGCCATTTCTACTTCGCTTCAGCAGCTGATATCGAGATGGTGACGCGTACACTCAAGAGCGTATTTAGCGACAACGGTCCCGAGGTATTCGGGCATTTGGTTTTGCCTATACGCTGCTACTTGATTTTCACTCATATCAATGTCTTTGCTGTTCGCTTGTGCATCGTTACGAAGAAACGTCTAGTTTCCGCTCGCTTTTCTTTCGGCAAGCGCGACAGTTACATTGACGTGACTCGCGTCGCGCACACACACAGTTCTCGTCTCGATCTCGTCCTTCGTCGTCGCGATAGGTGTGTTGATAGCGTTTGCCTAAGAAAGGAACTTTCTCGGATATAGGAGTTGGTGTTTGCGCTGATTGTTGTGTTGGTTGTGAGTATTGGTCTTAATATTATTCCAGCTCATTCAATATCTTGTTAATTTATCCACTTCCTCGATTCACGTATTCATTGTTTAGTTTTGCCATATTTGACTTCAGCGTTCGACACTTTCTTCTTTGTCTTATGTTTCTTTGGATTTTTAGATTCTTTGGTATTCAGTATTAAAGGGAGTATTTTTTTTTTAATTAAAGAAAAGCGTTTCTTTTTTTATTCTCAGTTCCTTGAGAATGGTGGTTTCTTTTCGCTCACACATAAGTGTCATATATTGTGGGCGGCGCACAGGGTACAAAGACACTGTAACATTTTTGCTGTTTTTAATCTGGCCTGCGAGAAAGTTGACATTAAGCGCCTGTTGATGTCTGTGTTTATGGTCTTGTTTTTATAAAGATCGTTTGTTTGTTATCAACTTTTGGTAAAAGTTTCCGGTACTTTCTGGCATTATTATATTGTTTTTCCTTCTTTTCACTGTTCTGGTAAAGCAGGATTTCTTTTGGTTAATCTTTTTTTTTAGTGTTAAAAGGGTATTTGATTTTTTGATCATTATTAAAAACTTGTATTTTTCTTTCTTAAACTGTCCTATTCTTATCATTTAGGTATTGTTTGGCTATAAAAAGATGTCGTTAATATTTGGGCTTTTTTGAGTCGTTTGTTTTTTTCTTAAAGGAGATCCGAATATTGTTCAAGAGAGAAAAGGATTAGTTTTTCGTTTATCTTGGAAAAAGATAATGTTGACGTAGTTACAGGAGGATACGCGGCCCAGTCTGGAACTGCATATTTAATACTATTAAATGATATTATTCTTATCAATTTTTTAAAGAAAAGAATTATTTTATTTTAGATAACTTTAACTCTTCTCTTAATTGCGTTCTTAAAGCGACTTCCTCAATTGCAATATAATATAATAAAACTATTCATCATTTTGTCCATTCCATCTCATTCTTATTTTCTTCCTTTTTTTAAAAAACATTATCTTTTTTTCTTGCGTTTCTTTACTTATTCTTCTTTATATCGAATTTTCCTTTCTTCGTCGATTTTAGGGTTTATTTTTTCTTTAGAATTATTATAAAGCGCGTTTTGTTTTTTTTAAAATGATTTCTTTTCTTTTTCTTTTTATTAAGAGGGCGTTTTGCTTTCATCTTGTAAACCTAAATTACTGTTTTCAAATCCCATCTCGTCAAATAGCACCTAAGTTATACTACTATAGCTAACTTCGGTCGCTATATTATATCGTTTCGACTGTTGTGACTTCGCATGGCTGAGTAATAGCAATCTAAGATGAGTATAGCATTCGTTGTTGTGCAGAGAATTAGGTAGAATAAGCGTTTCATCTCAATATTAGCTTTTTCTTATTTTGGTGAATAGATCACTAACACATGTCGGGGACATTTATGGTCTTACCAATTCTTTGTATATCAGACATATCCATGATAAAGATTTTGGGCTTTAGGAGTCTATGCCACATAAAGTTGCCGTGCATGAATATAACTTGCATTTGTTTGGATTTGTTTTTTATGGTAGGTACTATACATTGTAACAATCCCAGTTTGCATGGGGCCTTAATTGCGAAGATCTTTTTTAGGGAACATAAAGAAATACACATGATGGGAGTAGGGCGAGATATTCTCTCGCTGTAAAAACTGGAATAACTATTTGCTCTTCTCTTAATCGAGATGTATGCTTGATTTTATCGTTTTTGGGTGTTATTTTTATATATTTATAATAATATATTTTTCTAACCAATTATCCTTACATCTTTTGAGATCCAAGAAATGTATTTCGTGATTTAGAGAAAAGAGTACCGTTAGTTATGTTACTAATGCTTATGTGTAAACATTTTGTTGATTTTCTCTTCTGTTTTCATAGTAGTTTGTATTAATTCCCTCTTTTTCCTTTTGTTAATTTTCTAAATAGTACCAATTCCACATCAACATCACATCCAGATGCTTTATTGATGTTTATTGTTGCTGTGTTTGTAAAACTTTACTTCACGTTTCCTAAGATTCATTTCATTTATACGTGTTCTCTCACTTATATGAGTGTCATCGTTCAATATTTCTTTGTATGAGTTTTACTATTTATTTTATTTATAAATACAACAGCTGATACTATCAGTAAAGAAATATGATATTAAAAAATGGTCAGATATTCTTTATGGTAATTAAAATAAACCGAAAAGGATTTGATATATCACAAAAACAATCATTACCACAAGATTTACATTTTTTATGTTTGTTGTTTAGATTTCTCATATACTTTAATTTAATTTTTGTTTCTTTATATATTCTCATATTGTTCTATATATTTGATTGTATCATAATTCTTATTACTCAGTTTACTTAGTAAATTTAATCTTTATTCTCATAACTGGATATTTAATAATATCTAAGGTTTAATCATTAAGCGGTTCACATATTTATGTAGACATTTTATTATTTAAAAAACTAAAGAAATTATCAGTAAAATGTACTTATAACCTTAAAACTACTCTCTTTTTAACAATCTGAGGCCTCAAGACCCATGAGCTATTCCACCCCATGAATTCCTTTCGGTGGATATAACATGCTTTTTTTCCATTTCCTTATTTCTATAAGTAAATTACCTTTCAGAGTTACACGAATATATTAAAATAGAGTGATCTGGCACTATAAAGGTAGGATAAAACATTTGCGATAGTTTGATGGCTTTAAATCACTACACTGCACGGCTGCGATAGGCACATCCTTTGAAAAGGATTGTTTATGAATACGTGTACAACTTTTTAAGGATAATTAGCAAAAGGCTGGATGGTCATCAGAGATTACGTGGTTTACGAATAACTTTTATGTTATCGTCCTATGCGATCTACAAGCCTTGAGTTAATACAAACCAACAATAAGATACAACATACACAAAAAATCGTGTTGCTATTGCGGTTAAGAGAAAGTATAAATATAAAATGTGGTAAAAATAAAGCGGATTGGGGCATATGTTGTTAGGCTTAATGTCGAAATAGAAATAGCTATCCTGATTGCTAACTCAGGCGGCTGGTATAACGTTGTAGCTTTTGGGTAGTCGTACAAATACAGACTCTCATAGTTCTAAGGGTTAACCTATGTATAGTCAGCCAACCTACACACAATCATCAATCAAATGCACAACACATGACACACACACATTTTATTATTTTTATAATATATATATATATAATAATATAATATATATATATATATATCACCGAAGTAGATATAAATTATGCAACGCCCATTGCCTCAAAGTGACTTTGGCTTCAATGCACATAAAAACTTTTTATTGTTTGGTTAGTTTTTTAATAATTTTTTTATTTCTGCAAAAAGTAGCAACAGCTCCCCATCCTTCATGCCATCTACGGTGTGGTCGAGACTAAATCTGTAAATTATTTAAATTAAGATTTATATCATATAAATGAAAGACATATGTACAGCTGAATAATTCATATTACGCGGATGATGTCTAAACGTAAATAGATGGTGTTAATAGACGCATGTTAGATGGAATTATTGTCAATTTGAAAGAAAAATGTAAAAGTCAGTCTTAGATATTAATTGACATCTATTTTTTTATAAATATTATTTATGTTTTTAAGCGAAACACAAGTATTTGTGGCAAGTGGGCATCAGTCTTCAAATAATCACCTGACTGGGCCGCAAAGGGTGGGTTTGTGGACGCAAAGAGTTAATATAATTGATTTATGCCCTTATACTTTTATTTAGCTTTTCTAATGGTGGGTAAAAAGGTCAGCTTTTAACCCCCTCTTAGACAAAATAGGGTGTGGATTTATTGAACGTTGGACTTTGCAATAAGTGGGATTAAATCTGTAAAGTATTTAAGATTTAAACTTTAAAATTTAAATGAAAACTTGTGAACAGCTCAACAATTTATCGTAGGGGATGATGTATAGACGTATAGATTGCTGTAAATAGACGTCTAGACATGAAATTAGTGTCAATTTTAATAAGGAATGTAAAGCCAGCTTCGATATTATTCAAACTGCAGTTTTTGGTGAAACACATTGTAAGTGATTCAGTCTTTATAATTATAAGACTGTGCACAGTAAAATAGTTTAAATGCAAATTAATGGAAAGGATAAGATTCATGGACGTACAGGGAATTAAAAAAAAAAAACAATGTCTTTTCAGCTTCAGGGCATTTTTGATGCAATAGCGACGTTGTAATAGAGATTTCCTGAGTGAAATACTCACCATTCGGATTTATCTAATTCTATGAAATCTCTATAAGATATTTGGAGAGTATTTATTCGTCAATAAAGAAAATGGTTGACTGACAATAAGTGATCATTTAAAACTGCTTAACGATGAACCTGTTCAATTCTTAGTTGGGTGAACACTTAAGCAATAGCAGGTACTGTAAGCAACCCGAGACATGTGTTCCATATCTAAGCATACATACATACATTAATTTTTATCATCTTATATTATTTATGTATTATTATCTTTAAATTGTTTATATTTATTATTCTTGCTGTTTGTATTTTTCATTTTATTATGTTTATCTTTTAATAGTTTGTTTTATTTTTTAATCATTTCTTAATGTAATTTTTTAATATCATTTGATTTATGCACGTATATTTTTACTAGCATCTGCTACCCGGCGTCGCCTGGGTAGATGGGGATTTTTTAAGTTAGTCCCGCAAATCCATTATTGCTGAATCGTGAGGAATTCTCATGGATGTCCCATTTAAATCCCTATGTAAAGAAAATGGGACCTTGCATTGATCCAGCTACTCTGAAAAGAAATGTTAATGTCTAACTTATCTAAATATTAAATTTAAAAAAAAAATCCATCTGTTATCATTTAAATTTTTTTTTAATTATCTTCGAACGAATACATCCAATTTCTCTTAGTTTTGTCAAAAACCAAGCCCTGGTGAATTTAATGTGTATATATATTTTTACTTTGTCGTTAAAATTGTTTTATTTTCGAAGTTTCCTCCGACATACATAAACACACAACTGCCCTTATATATATGTATAGGAGATAATTTTAGCTTTTTCTCATTAGAATAATGGTGAAACAGTTTTAACACTCTTAGAAACAAAAAGTAGGTGTAGATTTTATTGAACTTCGTCTTTGCGGTCTTCCATACACAGTGTGAACGAGACTAATAGCTAAATTATTTAAGATTTGGACTTAGAATTAAAGATGAATTGTGTACTGCTAAACAAATTATATAAGGGGATGATGTCTAAACTTAAAGATTGATGTGAAAAACGTATTTTAGATTAATTATTGTCAATTTCAATACAGAATGTTGTAAAACCAGCATCGATTAAAATTTAAACAGCAGATTGGGCGAAACACCAGTATTGTGAAAGTGCATCAACTTCATAATGCATTCAATCGAAGCCCTGTAAGTGCGTTTCTTAAATAAAAAATCACCTAAAGAGATAAATTATGGAACGCAGCTTTGCACCAATTTTTAGGAATAACGATGTAGAAATAGGTATTCTCCCGGCTCGTATATAGATTCCCCCTCCCTCCGGATATATCACTTTTAGGTAGCGGTACAAATACCAACCGATCAGGTTCAAAGGGTTAATACATGTAGAGTTAGTCACCCTACACTCAATCAGCAATCCAATGCACACACAACAAAAGATAAAATCAAAATAAAATCAGGTAAATTACAATTCAGTGGTTCCCTGGTGACTATCATTGCTTGAATGCACATAACAACGAATCAGATTTCACCTACATATATACACGGTGTGATCAGAAAACGTATGGATACTAATGCTGTACCACCATAACTCATCTTGTTATCGATGTGTATACCCTTTCTTCACTTCACTTACTTCTTCCGCCCTGTCGACTGGGCGTTAGAATGCACAGACTGCACCTCTGCAGGGGGTAAGACTCCGCCAATGGGCCACCTGTTGGCCGTGGGTAGCGACCCGTGATTAAGCATCTTAAGGATAGAGCCCAGTGGATGAGCAGTTCAGACTTGCAAAACTCCACTGGCCCTATCTTGGCTAGACGGGCGGTCGGAGAGGTCCCCTCCGATCAATCGTCTTGTCACGTCAAGCAGTAGCACCTATATGATTTTCCCAACCCTATTGCCCTTATGGCAAGCCCCAAGCCCTTTTTATCATATGGGTGCTAGAAGGCGGTGGCTGCGGGTCTACATGTCCTGGGAATGATGTTAAAATATCTGATAGTGAGGTTCCAGTTTTGGAGGTTTGGGGAATGTGGAACACTCCTTCATCACCATTTCTCCCTGGTCCACTCTGACCCGGAGTGGTAGTACCTGTTAGGGTCCCATCTATGGGTTAAATAGAAAAATGTATTCATAAAAAAATTGTATTTTCCATTAAGAATTGATTTATTTCAAAACTATATCGGCATTAAATGACCCACTGAGGTTGATATACCGTAAAACAAAATGAACCAAACTTACTTCTTGTTGTATTTTCTATTCTGGCTGGCTGCTATTCTGATCGTCTTGGTATATCTTCTAACATCTTGACTTGGTCTGGTCTAGCGTCTCGGATCTCCTAAGGACTGGACTTTCTATTGCTATGTTCCTGCTGGCTGGTCGTCCTGGATTCATTTCTTAGTCTTGTTACCAAGACATTCATCAACCACAAGAACATTAATTATACAACTTTTATTTCCTTAACTATACATTTAATGTAAACTAAATATCTAACATAGCGCGCGTGGGTTCCAGTTTAGGCAGGACCTAAAATGGATCGACTTATCTGCCTACTCTTAACGAAAAACCGGGGGGACCGAACAGGTCCCACGTGACTTCCGTATTTTTGGGGCTTCTGTAATTTTCCATTGAAAACCCGGCCATGGTATGAAAGGGGTCATCCCCTCAGAATACAGGGGATTGGACAATAATTTTATGCAACCGCATAGATTATGTAACATCTAGAGTATTCCTGCATACCCGTGTTTGTACACAGGCATACGTGTTTTCTTTACTTGGATACTTAGCTTGTGTTTCTTCTGTCTCGCTGTTTTCCATCTTTATCTTGGGCTGGAATCTTCTCTTATCCGGGATTTGTCTTTGGATCAGGATGGTTTGACATGCCATTAAATGCAATCAATCGCTCATTCAGCAGATATATAATCTAAGATCGAGAAGGCTGTCTGACTCAGCTTTTTAGCATCTTTCTATGTACCTGTTGTACACCATACTTTAATTAACGTGTATTTATATTGTTCTGTAAAGTATACATTAGGTATACAAAAAAAAATCGTCTGCTACGTTTTTAAAAACGAATTAAAATTAATTAAATCTATTATTTAAGGTCAAACTTGTCTAAAACGATAACGATAAAAAAGAAAAATATTACATTAGCAATTTATTTAATATATTTAAAACGATTTGTTTTGGTCAATTTTGTTCGCCGACAGCATTTTTGGGTTTCTTTTTAAGTGGTTTTATTGGCTTGTTACAATTATATAACATTCACGATTGAAAAATAATTTACCAAAAATCAAGTAATTATCCGATTTTTAATGAAATTTCAGTATTGATTATAAATTAATGAATTTTATAATGCATCAGTTATTTTATTTCAAAACTTTAATTTAGTATTTTTGCTATGTAAAACTAATATATAAAATTCATTTAAAATATGAAAAGCCTGAAGTTTAAAATGTTATATTTCTAGATTCTAGAAATAAATATCTATTTAATGCAAACCTTATTTTATTACATCAAAGTATACTTTTTGAAGAAAAACTCGATTGAAAATGTACCCCCTCCTTTTTAAGCAGAAAAAATATCGATGTATGATTTTTTTCTTTTATAAAGATAATAGCCAATTAAAAATAATTATCGAAATGAGTAAAAAAGAAATCTCCAAAAATTTTTTTTTTTTTACATTTATTTTTTCGATACTTATTTTCTCATAGAAAAGCCACGGTAATTTTTGTGTCTATTCAGAACTTCGGACTTTTATCTATTTATTTTTATACTGTATTAGAAAAACTATAGACCAACTCGAAAAAATGTGACCCCCAACATAAGGGGGAAGGTAAAAATAAAGTGACCTAAAAAAATGAAAAAGAATTTGAAATAAAAAATGCATTATAAAGAGCATTGATTTGGTAAATAAACGCTGAAAATTTTATTAAAATCGATTAATTCCCTGATTTTTGGTAAATTATTTCTGTAGGGGAAGGGGCTGAAAGTCATTTTGTCAAAAACGCATTGTAGACCCATGCTGCACATGGTGTACCAGACTTCTTTACTTGGATACTTAGCTTACGTTTCTCCTAACTTTGCCTAATTTTCCATCTTAGTTTGTGTTGTATCTTATAACTGGATCTTTCTCTTATCCGGGATCAGCCTGGGATTTCTTTTAGTTTGTTCTTAAACGACATTAAACTTTCTTATTGTTTTTTTGGCTTACGTTTTATTTAAGATCCCAAGTCACAAACACGCGTGAGAGAAATTGGCTAATAGACTATGGCTATTAAGACCCGTCTCCTTCAAGCGACCAGAAAAGACTGTTTTTCCAAACTAACTTCCCATGTTTGCACGCCTACCAGAAGTGTGGGTTAATACAGGTTATATCGTACTACTCGCAATCACTGTATCTTCCTATTAAAACGTTATTTTAAAAGCTGTGCTACCCTTACGTGCATAATCAATATGCTACTTTTTAATTATTTAATTTAAAACTGTAAATAATCTAAAATTAAAAAATATAAATTTAAAATTTGACCAACTCTGGAAAAGATAGAAAGCATTATAATGAGTGGTTTCTTTCACATTTCCACCCCCATCAGATTTAAAACAATACAGATTTTAATTGTTTTGTTAACTAGATATTTCACGCCTCACTGAGCACTCAGACGCGAAGGAAACGGAAGAGTCTTTCAAACATTTTTTCAGTAAAATATACAAGTTTTTAAACGTTTTGAACTCGAAATGTTATCGTTTACCTGTATTATGGGATGTCTTTTTACACTAAAAAGTTTAACTCTTTGCCGACCAAATTTTCCCTATGACTGTAACAATTTCTTGGTATCTTTTTCCAGTATGATGTGATATTTCAAAAGTCATTATTCACCTCAGAACTCATTCTATTCAAATAAAATCTATTGTAATCTGGGCCCTTCTTCTTATATATTATATATATATATATATATATATAATATTAAAATGAACTACCAATCAGTTCTGGTATAACGTTTTACGGTTAGGATCGCAGTGGGTGTGGAGTCACTGTGAGTGGTTTAGAGTTAGGCAAAACTTAATACGCATGAAGTTAATGGAAAAAGATTAAAATTATTTGGTACAATTATTAATATACATGAAGCTAATGAAAATTGATTTTATACCAGTTAAAAAACCAAACAAAATATTAATAACTACAAACCGGATAATTACCTGATTTTTGGTAATTTTTTTGCCAATCGCAAAATGGTTATATTAAAATGTAAAACAAGCGCTTAAAACCCTTGAAAAAAGAGACAGGAATGGCGGAATCGCGTCGAAATTGACCAAAACAAATGGTTTTAAATCTTTTGAAAATAAAACTGCATATGTAATTGATTATTTGTCTTTTTTTAATGATGTCATTAGTTACTACTTATCGATTTAGACAAAGTGTGACCTTACATATAGATTAATGTAATTTTAAATCGTTTTTAAAACTGTAAGAAGCTGATTTTTTGCCGTCCCTACAATAAACAGAATGACAAAATCAATAACTAGACAAAAAGATAACGTACGTTTTAAAATGTGAAGCGATACGCTTAATGATAACCATCTAATTAAATTTAACTTAACAGGTGTTTTTTTATCCTCTGCTAAAACCCTATTTACTGTTCCAAACACTGTATATATATATATTATAATACTTTTATATATATATCATAATATATATATATTAAAGAAAATAATTAGAACACCCCCCCCCCACATATATAATGTAACATAGAATGTATATCTATGTGCGTGTTTAAAAATATAATAAATCAGCTATAAAGTATTATCAAATACATAAATAATAAATATTTTCTTTGGGTTATTTTTTCTGTGGCGTGCAAAAAGTTGTATTTTGCCTAAAATGCCCCCAAAAATGTTCAGTGTCTGTCCAAGTCCAAAAAATGAAAATAGAATAACTTAAAACAACATTAATATATATATATATATAATATATATATATATATATAT